>PISX010011433.1:7211-65535 GCA_004024625.1 Mellivora capensis
AGTACAGACCATAACATCTAGAAGCTCTGAAGGAGTTGCAGCATGGTTTCCATGGCTCAACAGTTCTGCAGTGGGCTTGGAGACCCTTGCAAGAAGTTCTTTGGGGAGCTCCATCTGCTCATTCAGCAAACTCGGAAGTCACCCAGCATCCTTGTAATCTTTCGCTTTTGTGCTCCAGAGTTGGCTTCTATTGATTGCAAGTAAGAGTTCTGAGTGAGGGGCGCCTGGGTGGCTCAGTGGGTTAAAGCCTCTGCTTTCGGCTCAGGTCGTGATCCCAGGGTCCTGGGATCGAGCCCCGCATCTGGCTCTCTGCTCCGCGGAGAGCCTGCTTCCCCCTCTCTCTCCCTGCCTGCCTCTCTTGCCTACTTGTAATCTGTGTCTGTCAAATAAATAAAGAAAATTAAAAAAAAAAAAAAAGAGTTCTGAGTGATACATCAACAGGCTTTCCTCCTTTAAGAAAGGGCCACTTGTCTTTCAAAACCCACCCTGATATGGGGGTCTCCTGGGGACTTCCCCTACAACTCGCTTTTCTGTCCTTTATTCGTTCCCTTCTCTGGGATGCCACACTACCCGCTCCCCTCTTGCGGCAAACCCTCACCAAATTTTAATTATTTGTTTCTTCCTCCTTTACCTGGACTGAAGTTTCTCTGAGGCTAGCCATTGTGTCTTTCATTTCTGTATTTTCAGCACTCAGCGAGGGCTGGTGCAGAGCCGATCAGTGGTCAATGGAAGTTCCTTATTGATAGGAAGCAATGAACAGACATATTTGGGAGAACTACAGATAATGAAAGGGCTTTTGAGGTGCCTGTGTCTAATACAGGTCTCGGTAAATAGCAGGGGGATTTCAACAGGCAGAAACGGTTGGGACTGTCCAGTTGCAGTCCATATTGACATGCAATCTGCTTTTTCTGTGCGAGCGTGTGCTTTGAACCATCTGTCTACTATCATTACTCTAGGAGTTGATGAAGTGCTTTCATTCCAGCACATAAGAATTTGTCTCGAATAGAACTTTTACTTGTGGACTTCAATCATTCCTCACTTGTAGCCGATTTCCCGACGACCCACGACTGTTAAGCGTGTCGTGCTTCTTGCTGTTTCAGTCGATGTTTGGAGGCCATGGCTCTTCTGCTCCTCGTTACCGTGTCCAGCAGTGGGAGTTTTCTATTTTGATTCATCATTGCAGTTCTGTTCAGCAATGTTCCCAGTTGTAAGTGTCTACTTCATAGGATGTTGTGAGTACAAAATGGGAAAGTGCACAATGCTTGGTCATAAGCACTCCATAAATGGAATTTGTCTAGTAACTATTTTAGACAGTAAGAGCTCCAATCAAATGCATCCCCTTCTCTGAAGAGTCTCCTGACCACACAACTAGGATTCAGTTGCTCTCTGAGCTGCCATAACACATTGCCTGTGTGTCTTTCATGAAGTTGTCATGCAATCTTGCTTTTTAAAAATGATTATATCCTTAAGAATCTTCCCATATGCTTAATATGCTGTGGGGGTCATTCTTGATTACCTAACAAAACCCTGCTTCCCTCTGAGCTCCCTCCCGGTCTGCAGTGGTGATGTTTCAGGAAAGGTAGGCATCTCCTAAGTCATCATTGGTCAAAACCAGGGATCGGCAAATCACAACCTGCTAGCCAGAGCTGGCCTGCCATTTTTCTCTTTTCTTTTCTTCTCTTTTTTCTTTCTCATTTCTTTTTTCTTTCCCTTTCTTTCCCTTCCCCTTCCTTCCTTCCTTTTCTTTCTTTCAAAATATTTTTTTATTCATTTATTTGAGAGAGAGAGAGAGAGAGTGCACAAGTGGCAGGGAGAGGCAGAGGGAGAGGGAATCCCAGGACTCTGGGATCATGACCTGAGCTGAAGGCAGATGCTTAACTGGTTGAGCCACTCAAGCACCCCATGGCCTGCCATTTCTTTCAGTAGGGTCATGAGCCATACAAACAAAAAAAAATTTTTTTAAACAGTTTTAGAACTCTGAAAAAATCAAAATCAACATAATATTTTGTAACAGGTAAAAATTATATGAAATTCAAATTTCAATGCTCATAGATAAAAGTTTTACTGGAACACAACCATACTTATCTCTTTACAATGTCTGTAGTAGCTTTTGTTTAGAACAGCAGAGCTGAGTAGGTGGGACAGAGATTGCATGCCCTGCAAAATATTTACTAAAATATTTACTAGCTGGTTGGTCCTTTTCAGAAGTTTGCTGACCCCTATTCTAAACCAAATATGATAACTCCATTTTTTTCCCAGTGTTTATGTTTGGGCAAGCATGAGACCATTCTGGGCTAGTGGAATATAAGGGGAAGCCTGCCAGGGGACTTCTGGGAAAGATTTTTTTGGGGGATAAAAAAAGATATGGAGAATTCTTCCTTCCTGGACTTGGATGTTACATGTGAGGATGTGATAGAGCTGTGGTAGCCACTTTGTGATCATGAGGGAAAAGTCAAGAGAATCATAGAGAAGTTGACCCAGATACTTTTGGGCTGTTAAATTAACCAACCCTGGAACTTCCTATTTCTAGATTTCTTTTTATATTCAAAATAAATTATTTATTATTATATATTATATATATAATATATTAAGAGTGGTGCGTCCTGTTTTTTTGCAGCCAAATATACCCTAAAGTATATGATTTAAGAAAATGATTTTAAAAATTATGTCATAGTATTTCCTTTTATTGATGATCCACTAAATTTTATCCATTTGTGGGCATTTCTCCTAAGTTTTTGCTACTATAAATGATGTCTTAAAAAATATATGTATAGGGGCGCCTGGGTGGCTCAGCGGGTTAAAGCCTCTGCCTTCAGCTCAGGTCATGATCCCAGGGTCCTGGGATCGAGCCCCACATCGGGCTCTCTGCTCATCAGGGAACCTGCTTCCCCCTCTCTCTCTGCCTGCCTCTCTGCCTACTTGTGATCTCTGTCTGTCAAATAAATAAATAAATAAATCTTTAAAAAAAAAATATATGTATATTACAAATTCAAACCTAAGGCTTATGAAATATACAGCTCAGCTCATTTTTTTTTTCTTGCTTTACCATTAAAAAACTGTCAAGGAAAAGACAAAAGAAAATATTTTTTATTTTTTTAAATATATTTAAAAATATATATATATTTAAAGATTTTATTTATTTAATTGACAGAGAGAGAGACAGCTTGAGAGGGAATACAAGCAGGGGAAGGGGCAGAGGGAGAAGCAGGCCTCCTGCTAAGCAAGGAGCCTGATGCGGGGGTCAATCCCAGGACCCTGGGATCATGACCCCAGCCAAAGGCAGATGCTTTTTTTTTTTTTTTTTTTAAGATTTTTATTTATCTGACAGAGGTCACAAGTAGGCAGAGAGGCAGGCAGAGAGAGAGGGAGAAACTGGCTCCCCGCTGAGCAGAGAGCCTGATGCAGGGCTCGATCCCAGGACCCTGGGACCATGACCTGAGCCGATGGCAGAGGCTTTAACCCACTGAGCCACCCAGGCACCACCCAAAGGCAGATGCTTAATGACTAAGCCAACCAGGTGCCCCAAACAACCCCCTTTAAAACATTGTCTTAACAACTCTTTCATGGGATACAAAATACTACCTTATTCCACAGTGGTGACAAAAATCCAAATCCATTCTTATTTCAAATACAAACTCTACCTGATTGCAAAAAAGATTTGAGAGAGTTTCCAATAAAGGTTACATCAACAGTCAACAATATTGAATAGGAGTTGTGTGATCAAAGCATTTTTTTCTTCTTTCTCATTAATTAAAAGTATTGAATCAGAGATGATTTAAGTTTTTGAATTATTTACAACTCCAATTAACACTTTGTTAAGACACATCCACATGGTATTAGGGCCAAAATGCTCCAAGTGATGAAATTATATCCCCATTTTTTGTATCATTAACTAGTGCATTGTGAAATACTGTCGAAGTAGCAAAGTCTCCCTTTTTCATGTTAGCCACTCTGTCCCCCCACCTCTGACCTACCTCACATCTGCCCCTTCATCACATAGTCGGCTGTACTAATGTCCCTGGATTGCGTAGTTCCAAGTGTAGCAAACAACTTCCTGGAGCACAGGGGTCAGTGCATTGACTCACTTGCTGTTTGGAACCCAGATCTGAAATGCTATTGGGTTAACCTACCTATACTGATGGCAGTAATGCAGGACTCTGTAAAGTCCTGTTCTCCAGGCCATCAGATGCCTGGGGAATTACCCTTAGAACAAAGTTTGAGTGGACACCAAGAAGGTGATTTTCCAATTAGTTCTCTGAGCTTCTGTGAGATGTTAAGCTTTTCAACATCTTATATTTCTCTATTCCTAACGCAACAATAACAGAAAGAGCCACTCCTGTGAGGGAGTTTAAGCTGCCAAGGTGAATTTATAAAATGTGAAGGGAGGTCTAATTCAGGAGAAAGACCTGGTTCCTGCAACCTTCTTGCTTTTAAAAGGAAGCCTTCTGGGAGGTTAGGGCCATGAACTTCAGAATTGAACAGAACTCTGCAGAGTTCCAGCTCTTTCATTAGTACTCACATAACTTTGGGCAAGTGACTTGGCTTCTGAGTCTCCCATCCTTCACCAGCATCACTGGTGCCAGGCAGGGTGTGAAGCACCAGGATACAGCAAGAAAGACAACAGGACAGAGGCAAATGGATACGGGTTTTTGCAAAAAAGGTAACTTTGCTAATTGGGGGTTAAAATTTTGCACAAATGTTTCCTGGTTATTTCTGAGTTTACACATAAACTGATGCTAAGGTTGTTGAGGAAATGTGAGGGAAAAAAATGTAGCAGGAGCTGTGAGAGTCTGGAGCAGCCTTTGTGAGAGTAGGAGAAGAAGGGGCTCAAGGGAGACAACACAAGGAACAAGGTTGGCTGGCCGCTTGGTGAGGACGCAACAGTGACCTGGAGTACTGCCTGCCCTCACGATGGTGGTGGATGGCCCCAGCTGGCTCCCGGAGCAGCAGTGGCCCCAGCAGGATCATGGAGATCAGTGGCCGTGATGCAGTTTTGTGAAGGCTGGGGTTTGAAAAGGCTAAATGGTTCACTAAAGGTCACCCAGATTTTTACACAAGCATCCTGGCTCCAACTCCTGTGCTCTTTCCAATCTGTACCTGCAGACTGGATCTGTCCTTAATGAGTTTTCCTTTGAGTCTCAAGTTTCTAGCTTGCTAAAGCCACTGGACCAGGGGATACTGAAAGTCCCTGAGTCCTCTAGAATGTTGTAATGGTAGGTTCTGCTCCTGAGTCTGCTTCCCACCAGTTAAGTCACAAGTCACCTTGGGCAAATATTTCAAACTCCCTGGCTTGTTTCTGTAATTGAGTGTCAGAAAGTTGACTTCTAAAGTGCTGATTCTGGGAGCCTAGGTGGCTCAGTAGGCTAAGCCTCTGCCTTTGGCTCAGGTCATGATTCCAGGGTCCTGGGATGGAGTCCCACAGCCGGCTCTCTGCTCAACGGGGACCCTGCTTCCTCCTCTCTCTCTCTGCCTACTTGTGATCTCTATGTCAAATAAATAAATAAAATCTTTAAAAAATAAAATAAAGTGCTGATTCTGTGAAAAGTCAGTTTGTGCTGTTTTCATGAGTGCCCCTATTTACCAGGAGCTCTGATGCCTTCACAGCGCCTCCTACCTCCGGAAGGTCTGTTCAGTTGTACGTTCAAGTTAAGCACTCGCACTAACACAAGTCACGGGGGATATTTAAGTCTCCCCTCCCCCCATCACTTAAGTGACATTGTCAGTAATCCAACACCACAATCAAACAGGGCAAAAACAAATTGTAAAAGGAAAAGATAGCACAGTTTAAGGAAGAAAATGCAGTATAGAAAATGAAAATAAATGCATGAAGACTGAGCCAAAGAAATCCGAAGGCCACGATTGAGTTACACGGAGCAGCTAGCTGTCAGTAATACAAGAGCTTTCCAATTGAGTAGGTGTTAGCTCTCCGTCTTAGCGAACTGGAGAAAATTCCTTTACTGCCCGTATACAAGATTCTTTGAATAGTACTTTTTAATAAAATCCCAGAGAGCCATAGAAGTAGCCTATAACTCATTAGGAACTGAAAGATCAGAGAAGCCCGATTTAGAGCCAATTTTCATCGGTGGGTGTGACCTTCTCCAATGTCATAGGCGAGGATGGATTTCCTTGCGGCAGGCAGAAGAGGGAACGTTTATTTTGTGGGTTTTTTTTCCCCTGGCAATAAGCGAATATATTTTTCATCACCACGTCTCCCGTACTTCTGTAGTTAAACATAAAATAGAGGCTTTGAGTCCCAGCACGGTTCGCCAGCCCAAAGACTTCAGCGGGTCCTCCCAACGCCCCCAACCCCCGCCCTGAGTTCCAGCTGGGGTCGAGCCTCTCAGGAGTCCTCCGGGAACCTGAAGGAAGGAAAGCAACTCGCGGGGACTCGGGCTCCCTGTCCTCCAGGTCCTCCTACTCGCGGGCGCGCGGGCCGGGGGTCCCGCGGCCTGCGCGGGGCCGTGCGCGCGCCTCAGCCGCGGACTTCCGCTTCCCCCGCGCCGGCCCCGCGCTGCCCGCCCCCCGCCGCAGGGGTGCTCGGGCCCCCGGGGCCGTCGCCCTTTGCGCTCCCGCGCGGGAGGGCGGGGCGGAGGGCCGGCCGGCGGCCGACGTGGGTGTTAAGCGGCCGCCCCGGCGGCGGAGGCAGAGCCGAGAGCCGGCGGTGGAGCCCGAGCAGCACGCGCGGCCAGCCGGCGCGGCGGTGAGCGCAGCCCCACAGCCGGCGCTCCGGGGGCGGCGGGAGGGAGCGGGTGCGCGAGCGGAGCTGCGCGGCCGGGCGGCGCGACCTTCCCGGGCAGCCGGCCGGGTTTCTGGGGTCCGCGGCCCGCGCGCCGTCCACGTGCCCAGGTCGTTGCGGGCGCCGTGGGCGGGGGCTCGCCGGAGACTCCGGGGCTCCGCGGCCTCCTTTCCGTAGAGTTACCTGCCGGGAAGGGTGTCCTCTTTGCCCCCGCGGAGTGTCATCAGGCCTCTGGGCACCGCGCCGTGCCCGGGCCCGAGCGGGGGCGGTTATGAATGGGAGACTCTTGCAGGTTGTTGGGCTGGAGTCCGAGGACGTGAAAGCCAGGACGAGAAAGTTGGACGCAGTCTCCCTCGCGGGCCCTGTGCCCCCCGGGATCCGGAGCCTCGGAGCGCTAGCGCCTGGCCGGCGTCTTAGCGGCCAGACGGGCTGGCATCGCAGCGCTCGGCCCGGCTCTAGTCCTGGGCGGGAGGGCGGCCGGGCCAGCTTGAGCCTGTGCGGCAGTCTTCTCGCCGTTGGTGTTACCTGGTGGAGCAGGCGGCCTCAGAGCGTTCTTCCAGGCGAGAAACTCATTTCCCCCGGGAACAGAAGGCTGTGTGGCTGGCGATGTTGTCTGTCTCTCCTGGAGTCGGACCCACATGGGCTTGCAGGAGGGGTAAAGGGGCGCCAAAAGGATTCAGCTTTTCAACTGGCTCAAGACTGAGTTTTAACTTTTGCTGACCAGTCTTGCCTCCCCCAAGCCGAATGTATTTTTCAAGACTTCTTGAAGCCTCCTTCTTAAACTACACAATAATTTGAATCAGTTGCTGAGTTAATCTCTTAGTTCCTATCACTTTATTTAGCATCTTAATAATTCTGTGAGTCGTTACTTGTGGGATTTGATGCGTTTAAGTTTGGCTTACCGGAAGGGGTTAAATTCACAGCGATGACACATAGTAGGATCTATGCCTTTCTTATAAACTAAGAAAGAAATGTTGGCACCCCAAGAATTCAACCGATGGAGAAGCCACATGGGTTGGGCCCTGTGTGACTCTCCCCACTTGCCTCCATTTTTCCTTTAAAATACAGGGTTCGGTGCTTGTTTTTTTGCTTTTCTTTTTGGTCAGGTTGGAATACCTGGAATTAAGTATTGCTCGGTAGGCACAGACCCAAAAGACAACACTTGAATTGAGTCCTCTGACTACTTGTATGACCTTGGAAAAGCTCTTGCTTTCTGGCCTCAGTTTTCCATCTGGAAAAGGGAGAGATTGGATTATGGATTAGGACCCTCATAGCCTTCTCTAGGTACAGGATGGCCACAACGTCGTCAACTGTAGTTATTGATACTGCCTCTCCTGTTCTATCAATAACGTAAAATCCATGTCTTGTCCGTTTCACTTAGTTGCTTTTTCAAGTCCAGTACTATGCTTTTGTGGTTGCTGGTTTTATGATTTTTTTTTTTTTTTTTTTTTGGTAAAGAAAGCAAGATTTTTGGTGTCTGATCATTCGCAACAGGCATCAAGTGGTTAAAAAAAACTTCTTGGTGGATAAAATTATTTTCTGCTGACGTTTAGGTCCACATTGGCATTCATTAATGACCCAGCTGGCCCACCACCCTCTGAGAGGTGGCCTGAATGGGAGCACAAAGGTCTTTAGCATGATGAATAAAAATTGTTCTTTGTTATTGATGGATAAGTCACTTACTTAGTTTGAAAACCACACAGAATTGGTTGCTGAATTGGTTATCTTGATATTATGTGTTAATGAACCACCTTTCCTTTTTTATAAAAATCCGCATTTTTAAAGTCCATTTCTCTGTGATAGTTGATTTTTGTCTAACAGTAAAGGAGTAGACTCTAGTTTTCCCAAACTTTTTAAGCTTTAGCCCAAACATGCTGAAACAAGATCACTAGGAGAGAGGCTTGGTTATCTGAATATTTAACCAGTGCCCCAGTGATTCTTATCAAACAAATTTAGGACACAGTGTTGCTTCTCAAAATGTGATTGGTGGCCAGTCATTATCAGCCTCATCTGGGAGTTTGTAATGATTGGCAAGGTTTCTGGTCCCACCTGAGGCCTACTACATCAGAATCTGTATTTTAACAAGGTCCCCAGGTGTTTTGTATACACGGTTATGGTTGAGAAGGTCTGGAGAGGACTTTGATGACCATTACTAATGCTTGGTGCTATGCTCTGTAGTTCTAAGAACAGCTGTCCCATGTGGCTATTTGTGATTGCCTTTATATTCTAATAATTCTATTATTCACCTTTGATATGTGGGGACCTCCAGCTTAAGGGGCCCGAGGGCTCATCCTGCTGGTGGAAGATCAGGAATTCAGATCCATGCATATGTCACTTAGCAGAACGTCTAATCCATTCCTTTCCAGACCTACTGTTTTGTGACCTCTTTTTTTTTTTTTTTTTTTTTAGAAGATTTTATTTATTTATTTGACAGAGAGAGAGAGAGATCACAAGTAGGGACAGAGGCAGGCAGAGAGAGAGGAGGAAGCAGGCTCCCTGCTGAGCAGAGAGCCTGATGCGGGGCTTGATCCCAGGACCCTGGGATCGTGACCTGAGCTGAAGGCAGAGGCTTAACCCACTGAGCCACCCAGGCGCCCCTGTTTTGTGACCTCTTAAGAGGGACTCAACCCAGGCTGCTGTCTGAATTTAGAACTGAGCTTAGTTGCCTGATAGTTCCACTTAGGCCTCTGGAAAGCTAGTTTGATACGGCTTGGGTGTCTGTGGTATTTGGCATTCACTTGTAAGATTTTCAGAGGGTTGGTTGAAATGCTCCCTATGAGTGGCTATAACTCTGATAACTCAGAAGGTTTTTTGACTTGTGAGTTTTTCATGGGGAGATGGTGGGGGAGTAGAAGGCAGGCCAATTGCTAAGCTGCACTGATACCTTGACTGCCTTTTTTTTTTTTTGCAAAAGGGAGAACTGGTCTCCCAGCTCACAGAGGTTGAGGTCCCAGTAACCAGGCGGCGGTTCTGGAGAAAGGCTGCAGAGGCTTCACTGATGGTGAGCTCTGGTCTCCTTTCAGGGATATGAGACACCCATCATAAGCTCCGGAGAGTTGCCTTCCACAGAGACCAGCAGAGAAGTGGGCCAACATGAAGTCCAGTCCTGCCATCCAAGCTGCCATTGACCTCACGGCGGGGGCTGCAGGTAATTCCAGGGAAAACCCATCCTCTAGTCTTTGAGTACCTGCTACAAGTGGGATCCAGTGAAGGGGTGGGGAAAATATTACTTTTGTCACTCCCAGAAGCACCATGCTTCCTCCTGGAGTGAATCCGTGTAATGGAGGGAATCCATATAATCTAAGTGTAATATCGTCTTCTAAGAACAACAGAAGGTAGTGCTCTACCTTACAATAAAACTTTGAGTCAGGGTGCAGGGTGGGAATGTCCTCAGTTCACAGCTGGAGAACCTCACAGCTCAGAGTTGAAGTCCTTTGTCCATTGTCACACAGCTGGGATATGCAGGTGACGTGGGATTTTACTCCAAGCCTGGCAGTCTTCAGAGCCCTTGTAGTCCAGAATCATACTGTGCCGTCTATCCAGGGAAGTCCTACTTACTGTCCGTATTGCTGCCAAGGAAAGAAAGGAGGACACTCTTTAGAAATGTCTTTGGTAACTGAGGCTGATATTTGATGGTTTCTAAAGCCCTAAAAAGAAAAGAAAGGCCCTAGGATTTGCCAGGGAAGGGTGGGCTGGGTAGGGGCTGAGCCCCAGGGCAGACTGTGGCCTCATAAGGCATTCCTGGGCAGTGCTTGCAACACACAGGCCACATTGTAGAAACATCACCTTTATTCTGCCTGAGGGCAGTAATTGGAAGTGTGTGTGTGGTGACTTGGTTCTCTAGGTTCCTGTGTTATTTTAGCACTAGAGCAGTGCTGGAATGCTCCTATTTCCCAGGTGAAAACCCTGGTTTACCCTTGCCCCTTACACTGATTCCCTTTTTAAAAAATTTTTTTAAATTTTTTATTAACATATAATGCATTATCAGCCCCAGGGGTACGGGTCTGTTAATCACCAGGTTTTTACACTGACTCTTATAAGGGCCTCAGCTCCTGGGAGTGGAGAGGCCAGAGGGGTGAGTTGCCTGTTGTCCTCTTATCCAGTGGGACCTCCCAGGTCAACAGATCAGGTGCAGCCACAGGGCCACCCCCGTCATCCTATCATTCCCTTAATTGTGAAAAAGAAGTTACAGTTTAGAGAACAAAGTATTTTCTCCTGAACCAAAGGTCGATGGAGGTAGGCTAATTGAGAAAGGCTATAGACCGTGCATTACAGACTGATAAGAAGTGCAGGCACCAGCTCCCAGTTTAGAGACCACAGGAGTGTCCTGGCCCAGGAGGAGGGGAAACTTAGGGTGGCCTAGGTATCCACTGGCTTCTTGCCTGCTGAGGGCCTTGGGTCAGTCCCATACCAGCTGCAGCTGGTAACCCATGGTCCAACCAATAGCCCCATGTACCACTCCCACCCCCATGCCAACCCCCGGGCCACATTGGGATGACCCTGACCATGGGAATGGTGGACCCATTTGCCGGCCTCTGGCACCCTTTTAACAGTCCTGCGAATGCTCTGGGCTCAGTTTTTGTCTCTACCATAGGGTGGTATTTAACCACAGGAGAGATTCTCAGCTTTTGGAATTAAATATCTGTCAGTCAGTCTGCCAAAGACGTTGAATCTGTTGTGATAGAATTTTCTTTCTCCTGAAAAGGCATTTCTGTGTGGACAGGTATTTGGGTGCAACTTATGTGCTTTACAGTAAATTTTAAAGATACAGATTGCAGTTGTATTGTTGGGAGTCTGGTGTGTAAGGCATTTGGGGCATGCTTTTTTAAAATATTACCATGTGTTGGGCCCGTCTACATGTGGCATTTAATTCTCCTGATAACTAGTTGGGATTTCTTCCTGCCCTGGTCTCAGAGGGTCACCCCTCACTGATGGAGCATGGCCCTGCAGCATCTGACTTTGGGGGACAACAGGCTCCTTGGCAGGGGTCCGTGCCAGGTGGACCTGGCAGGTGAGGGGTAAGAGGTGAGAGGCTCCTCAGCTGGCAGGGGAGGCTTGTGTTAGTGACCTGAGAACTTCTACTGGGAGGTGCTTGGCATGCAAACAGGAAGCCATGGCCCCACTTCGGATGGGTGGCAGTGTCCCAGTGTGGAGCTAGGAGGGCCTGCAGAAACTTTTGGCTCTAATGCTCACTGTATATGTATAAAGGACACCCTGAGAGGCCGAGTGCATTTGCCCATGATTGCGCAGCTAGATGGTGTCCAGACAGGGCTAGGGCGTTGGTTGCTTGGTTCCTTGACTGGTGCTGTTGTCGTCTTTGTTTTAAAACTCCATAATGGGCAACAGCACTCCTGGGGGTGGAGGTTAATCTCAAGCCTCTGCTGCCAGCTGTCCAGATTGGGACATTGGGCCATTGTGGCCTGAGGTGATCTTGGTGTAGTTATATACATGTTCTTTTCCGTGTCCCTTCTTTTCTTTGAAATAGACCTCCCCCATCCAGCAGGTTTTTGGTCCAGTTCATCTACTATAAAATGCTGGGAAGCTGGCACTGCCTGTTTGCTAGTATAGGAGAAATCCCAGAAATTCCAAGCAGCTAAGATGGGAGAGGATTTGAAGAAGATACGTCATTGTATAATGTTGAAATGAGGCAGTGTAGAGCTCAAGTTGAATTCCTTCATGAGGAGCCTTGGTCTCCCTTTAAAGTACAGCAGTTCTTTTTTCTTTCTTTTTTTTTTTTTTTTTTAAATACAGTAGTTTTTTGACAACTATAACCTGCTCCCTGCTTTGACTTTGACTTTGCTAACTAGCCTAGCTTCTCAATGTGACCTAGACTATTGACGTTTATCCTCTCATGCCAAAATTCATAATTCTCTTGGCCATCTGGATGTCTTCTTTGGAAAAATGTCTATTCAGGTCATCTGCCCATTTTTAAATTAGAATGTTTAGGTATTTGTTCTTGTCGTTTTTTGGTGTTGACATATAGAAGTTCTTTATATATTTTGAATATTAACCCCTGGTCAGATACATCATTTGCAAATATCCTCTCCTGATGCATCATTTGGTAATAATCCCCTCCCATTCAGTAGGTCGTCTTTTTGTTTTGTTGATGGTTTCATTCAGTATGCAAAAGTGTTTAACCAATTGAGCCACCCATATGCCAAGAAAAATTCAAGTCTTGAGACTGTCAGTGGTTACCAAGTACTCAATAAGATTATATAGTGTAGTTGCAATAGTTTGCTTTTGTTTCCCTCACTTTAGGAGACCTATCTAGAAAAATGTTGCTAGGCCAGTGTCAGAAGTCTTATTACCTATGTTTTTTTCTAGCAGTTTTATGGTTTCAAATCTCATATTTAAGTTTTCAACCCATTTTGAGTTTATTTTTGTGTATGGTAAAAAAAAGTAGCCTGGTTTCATTCTTTTACATGTAGCTGTCCAGTTTTCCCAACACCATTTATAGAAGAGACTGTCTTTTCCCCCATTGCATATGGCTGCCTCCTATGTTTTGGAGTAATTGACCCTGTAAGTGTGGGTTTATTTCTGAAACTTTTTAAAAAAGATTTTAATTATTTGACAGAGACCACAAGCAGGGGGAGTGGCAGGCAGAGGGAGAGGGAGAAGCAGGCTCCCCACAGAGCAGAGGAAGCCTGATATGGCATTTGATCCCAGGACTCTGGGACTATAACCTGAGCGGAAGGCAATCACCCAACCGAGACACCCAGGCGCCCAGTGTGGGTTTATTTCTGGGCCTCTATTCTGTTCTTTTGATCTATGTGTCTCTTTCAGTGGCAGTTCTGTACTGTTTTGATTACTACTGCTTTGTAGTTTGTTTTTTGGGGGGGAAGGAAAAGGTTTAATATAAAGATTCAAGATTCACGTCAATATAAATGATAAAGTTACCCTTAAGAGCTCAACTTTCGCCTTTTTCGTTGTAACATTTCCTACCATATTTTTTCCTGTGTTCTTCTGTTACTTTCACCCCATCTCTTCCTGTCTATGGTTATATTGACTGATTCCCTCCCTCTCCCCAGTAGTTTACACTTGATCTTTAGCAGAAGGCCAAGAAGTGATCCCCAGTAGTTTAGAAACTATACTTCTACACAAGCTACAATGATTAAATTAATTTTAACACACTCTTTAACTTTATCAACATCTAGGTAGTATTCGTAACCTTCCTTTCCTATATTCCCCAAGTGCACTGTTAGCTGTTCATCTTCCTGAATAGACATGTGGCATTTTCTTTTCCTGTTTTCCTTTTCTGGTGTGGGAGAAAGATAATCTACATTGTGTGTACGTGTTTATAGTCGCCCTAGATTGCTAAAGTATATCCTCCAGTGATTCTTTCAAAGAGTGTGTGCAAGAAACAAACTGTGAATTCTTTGATATCAAAAAATGTCTTTGTTTTACCTTCAAAATAAAATGCCACTTTGGCTGGATGTAGGATTCTAGGTTTAAAGCCTTTTCCCTGAAGAAATTTTATGATACTGCCCCATTTACTTCTAGCATCCAGAGTGTCCAATAAGTCTGCTGTCAGTCTGATTCTTGTTCCTTTGTAGGTTCGTGCTTCGCTTTCTGGAAGACTTTATGATTTTTTTAATCCTTGGAATCCCCAGATTTCTAGGAGTCTCTTTTCATCAATCTTACTGAGTACTTGGTAACCACTGACAGCCTCAAGACTTGAATTTTTCTTGGCACATGGGTGGCTCAGTTGGTTAAGCGACTGCCTTTGGCTCAGGTCATGATCCTGGAGTCCTGGGATCAGGTCCCATATCCAGCTCCCTGCGCAGAGGGGAGTCGTCTTCTCCCTCTGACCCTCACCCCTCTCATGCACTCTCTCATATATAAATAAAATCTTTAAAAAAAAAAAAAAAAGACTTTTTAGCTCTGGGAAGTATTCTTCAATTATTAATTATTTCCTCTGCTCCATTCCCTTTATTATCTTTTTCTGGAATTCCTGTCAAATGGATTTTGGAGCTTCTGGATCTCTCCTCTATCTCTGGATCTTTCTTTATTATCTCTTTGGACATTTACATTGTATCCTTAGAACATTCTTCAAGTCAATCTTCTAGATCATTCCTTTTCTCTTCAAGTATGTCTCTTCTGCTATTCAGAACATCTGTGGAGTTCTTTATTTCCAAAACGTCTGGATGATAATTTTTAATATTTCTAATCTCTTTTATCTCTCTGAAGTTATTAATTATATTTCTTCTAAAATTTTCTTCTCTTATATTATCTGTTTCTTTAGGTGTTGGCACCTTTGTTTGCAGAGTTTTGTGTCTGTTTTCCTTAAAAATATGGTGATTCCTGATGGAGTACTCAAATTTGCACATAAATGCCTTTTCTCTTTACCAGAACTTATCTCTAGTGACTTTGAGGGAGAGGCCAAACACAAGGTCAGACAGACTGTCCCAATTCCTTGATTTATGAGCATAGCTGTTTCCTCTTTTTTTCTGGGGTTTTTGTTCCATCCAAGGTTTCACCAATTTTCATCTGAGTCCCAAGCCACATAATTTTAGGCAATTTCTTAAAGTCCATTTGAGGCCTCTCTTTTCTCAGTCTGGAAGGCAAGTCTTTACATGTTCTACTTCAGAGTCCTCTCCTTCGTCCCACGATAAAACTACTTCCATTTCCTACCCTGAACTTTCTTCCTCCTCTGGCTCAGAATTTTCTACTTCTTTAGTTACAATAATCTCCAAGGTATCTTTGGTTATTTCCTCAACTCCACGCTTCGTATTTACCACAGTATGGCATTGGAAGGTTGAATCCTTTCCTCACATAATTCCAAAGCCGCCGCTTCTCCCTTCTTCCCAGCCTTCAAGCCTCTTGCCTCCCTCCTCTTCTAACTATGAGCCCTCTTCCTCTCGAGGGTTTGTTTTTCCTTTTGCTCTGAAGATCCTTTCTCCTGAGTCTCTAAGTTCTTCACCTTCTCTGGCTCAGCAACCTTTACCTCTTTAACAAATAGCTGAAGCCATCACCAATTTCCTCCCCAGTTCCATGCTTTAAGTTTACTAGTTTTATGTACTTTTTCTTGAATTTATATCTTCCTCCTTTTTTCATTTTGTGGGAGTGTATCTTTCAGTAATTCTTTCATAAATGATTTCTGGCTGGTAAATTTGATGAGGCTTTGCGTATCTGAAAAGGTCCTTCACCATGCTTAAGGCTTAAATGCTCATTTAACCAGATATAGAATTTAGATTCAAAATCACTTTCCCTTAGAATGTTGAAGACATTAACTCCATTGCTTACTAATATTCAGTGTTGCTGATGAAAAGTCTGCTGCCAATGCAAGTCTTGCTCCGTCATCTTTTCTGGAGGTTTGCAGAATGTTCACTTTATTCTTTAAATTGAGAGGGATTTTTTTCCCATCTTTGCTTTGCCCAGTTCATCCTCTGCAATGTCTCTGTTCTCTCCTGTTACTTCTGTAGGATACTCTATCTCTGTGTCCATCAACTGTATTGCTTATGGCTTCTTCCCCACTTCCCATGACTTTGTGTTTTTGTGATTCATCATGGGACAATTCCTTACCTTGGTTTGTCTTGTATGCTTTAGCTTCATCTAATTTGCTAGTTACTTCTTTTCTTCTAAAAATCAAATTTTCAATATCCTCAACTATTTTAGAGTGTGCTTCTTCTATTTTTTTAATCCTATTTTTTATGTGACTATATCTTTTATTTGTTACTCCTTTTTGGTACTGGAATTCTTTGGATTTTTCATTCTAAAATTTCCTTCAGGTCATATTTTAAAAAGGATTTTAAGTTATTTACTTGAGAAAGAATGAGCATAAGTGTGAGTGCAAACAGTGGGGGGAGAGGCAAGAGGGGCAGAGAGAGAGAGGGAGGAGCAGGCTCTCTGTTGAGCAGGGAGCCTGATATGGGGCTCTATCCCAGGACCCTGGGGTCATGACCTGAGCCAAAGGCAGATGTTTAATGACTGAGGCACCCAGGCACCTTCTTCATTTATCAGTTCTAATAGTTTGTGTGTGTGTGTGTGTGTGTAGTCTTTAAAGTTTTCTTTATTTAAAGTAAATAATTTTATTTTATTTAAAGTAAATAAACTTTATTTAAAGTAAATAAAAAAATAAAAAATAAAAAATAAATAAAAATAAAATATTTTTTATATTTTTATTATTCATATTTATAAATATTTATATTTAAATATAAATATAATAATATATTATATATAATATAAACATAAATATTATTTATATTTACATTTATATTTTTTATAAAAATGAAAAAAATAAAAAAGTCCATATATTAACAGCCTGTCATGTCCGAACTGTTGAAGATGATTGGTTTAAACTATGGAAAGGTTCCAGTTAAAATTGCAGTGCTCTGAATGAAGTGGTTTATTCAGTTTATCTGCATCTAGGTTACCTCAATTATGTACCCTCTTTAAAAATGCTGACATTCACCTCTTCTTTTGGAATAATTATTTTTATATAATTAGGGTCCTATTTTCTTCCTATAAGTACCTGAGAGAAAATAACTATAATTGTAGTAGCATCTTATTGAATTATGTTCCACTAATTCAGAACTGAAGATAATTTGGCAAGACCGAGTAGAAATGTACCATTACTCTCCTAGAAGAAGTGAACTCTCCCAGAAGAATGTAGGGATAGGATTCCAGATATACTTGCAATTGCTTAAAAGAAGAGCTCACAGTTTTCAGACTTCTTGAAAACATCTGTTTATCTGCCAGTAATTTGTGGGAGTTATTCAAAATAGCCCCTCTCCTGTCTCTGCTTTGCACAATTTAGTCAAAATAACTATGTAATGTCAGTTATGAAATCACATAAAATTACATAAAATATTTATGTAAGCCTTCTCTTCAATTTTTTTTAAAAAGATCTTGAGGTGGGGGCAGGAGCAGAGGGGGAAGGATAAGCAGACTCCATGTGGAGCACTGAGCCCAATGCTGGGCTCAGTCTCACAACCTGGAGATCAGGACCTGGAGCCCAAATCAAGAGTCTGGTACTTGACCAACTGAGCCATCCAGAGGGCCCAGCCTTCTCTTCAATTTTGATGACACTTTAAAAACCTAATCCACAGGGTACCTGGGTGGCTCAATGGGTTAAACCTCTGCCTTCAGCTCAGGTTGTGATCTCAGGGTCCTGGGATCGAGCCCCACATCAGGCTCTCTGCTCAGCCGGGGAGCCTGCTTCCCTTCCTCTCTCTGCCTGCCTCTCTGCCTACTTGTGATCTCTCTGTCTCTCTCTGTTAAATAAATCAATAAAATGTTTTTTTAAAAAAAAACCCTAATCCAGGGGCACCTGGGTGGCTCAGTGGGTTAAGCCTCTGCCTTTGGCTCAGGTCATGGTCTCAGGGTCCTGGGATCAAGCCCCGCATTGGGCTCTCTGCTCAGCTGGGGACCTGCTTCTCCCTCTTTCTCTCTGCCTGCCTCTCTGCCTACATGTAATCTCTGTCAAATAAATAAATAAAATCTTTTAAAAATAAATAAATACCTAATCCAATAGTTAGGTTTCCTGACACAAACAGGGGACATCTGAGATGCAGGGATCTCTGAGGCCCAGGAAAGGTGGAAGCATTAATAAGTGGCATTTTCCAAATGCTGACCTAGTCCAGGGTCCGGGGTTATGACAGGGTGGCTAGAGTTCATTCTTTTCCTTACATTCAGACTTTTTTATTGAGGTCCTCTACAGCAATTTAGATTTTGCTGTTTTCTAAACTTGTACAATATAAAAGTGTAAAAATACATGATTGATGCTAAGCACGGTAAGATTCAGTGCATTCTCCATTCAAATACGAATCATTAGTTGGTGGAATCCAGATGAAGATTTTCCGTGTGGTCAAATTTTAGCTCTTTAGGGATTAGCCAGACTCTTTGTCATCTTTATCTGTTGCCTCTTTCCTTGTTTTTCTGATAGTCCTCTGTGCTGCTGGGCATTAGGCAGAGGGGTGACTCACTCCTGCCGGGCTTCTCCTCCCTCCCTAGATACGACTGCACGCACACAGTGACCGCTGCTCATGAACCTTCACGCAGCAGCTGTTATCTTCAGCCTTCTCGTCCATTTTTATTTAATCCTCGTGCAAACTGGATGGGGACCAAGGCTCCGAAGTTAATATCGCTTGTTCAGACACTCACAGCAGAGCTGGTCTGTGCTGGTCAGAGCGCCCTGTGGTCTTGACTGTTGAACACGTGTCTGTCTCTCCCGCCGAGGGTGGGCTCCTTCAGAGCTGGAGCTGGGTGCTGGGCACAGTGGGGACCCTCTGTTGTTAACTGAACTGGGCTGGGAGGTTTGGTTGGTGGGGGGCGGGGAGAGGTTGGAGTGAACGCGACAGAAGAAAGCCCTGGGGTAAGGTGCTTATTTCCCTCTAAATTTCCGTGGGTGTTTGCGGCTGCATTCTAAAACAAAGACTGGTGCTGGAGGAGACGTCTGTCCTTGTTTTAGGGGGCACAGCATGTGTACTGACCGGGCAGCCCTTTGACACCTTGAAAGTGAAGATGCAGACATTCCCTGACCTGTACCGGGGCCTCACCGACTGCTGCCTGAAGACCTACTCCCAGGTGGGCTTCCGCGGCTTCTACAAGGGGACCAGCCCAGCGTTGATCGCCAACATCGCCGAGAACTCGGTCCTCTTCATGTGCTACGGCTTCTGCCAACAGGTGGTGCGGAAAGTGGTTGGATTGGAGAAGCAGGCCAGGCTGAGGTGAGTTGTGGGCACTGACGCTTTCTCCCTTTGTTTAGAAGGATAATGTTGTTGCCCAGTCAAAATTTTTATGATACCTTATGGGAAGAGTGTTTCCTTTTTTAAAATAACCACTCTGTTTCTGATCGCGAAGTTGTCATGTAAAAGTTGCAGAAGGCCGGTCTGTAATGCACCATGGAGAAGGAGGTGCCCTCACGTGCTGGTGTTCTTCAGGAAGATGCTTTCCAGATGCCGCTGGTGGTACTGCTTCTCTTGTGGGCATGAGGGCTGGATGGGAGCCACAGGTGCAACTTGTGGGCCGAGCTTTGGGTTCCCCTTCATCACAGTGCGAGGACTGGAAGAAGCTGGCTGAGCCAGACAGGCTGGAGAGCAACTTGGAGTTTTAGGAGGAGTTGGAAGCGTCTGTGAAGACGCGGATGGACTGACTCTTTGTCTGGCCAAGTCTGCCCAAACATCGGACTTCGGCTTGTGCTGCGTCCTCCCTTGCATGTTTATTTACAGAGACTATAGAGGATTCAGGAACCACCGGGATGTGTAGCCCTCCCTTTTTTGAACGTTGATTTATTTTAAGTCATTTAAAATTGTATCAGGTTCATGGTTGGGTGGATAGCCATATGAGTTGTTTTGGTAGGAATTGGAAACCCATTTGCAACTCCGGTCCCACCCGACTATAGGCCCCTTCTGTACAGAAGTGTTCTCTGGAGATGCCTAGTGGTCTCAAAGTTGTGCCCTTTTGTAGGCAGGAGTTTTGTCTTCATGGATGGACCGTGTTTTTTAAAGGCGTGGGACTGGATGGAATCACCCAGGGAGATAGCATCTGTAGAGGGCTGTGCATGGATTCCAGGACCTTCCGGCACAGAAGGGGTCATGAAGAGGAGGAAGTAAAGAAATAGCAGGAGAGTGTGGGATCTCATGCTAGAGACTGACAGAAAGAACACTGTAGCGACTGTCGCTCTTCCTGCTAGAGGGGGACACTTTCTCTGGGACAAGATGGGAAGTTTAGGTCCTTAGCAGCATTCCCAGAGGAGGATGCCTTGTGGAGAAGATGGAGGTAGGAAGCAGCCACATAAGGTCCTGGAGGAAGTCCTACAGCCAAGAAGCCATTCTGTTTCATGTGGCCTCACCCCGTACTCTTCTCTCCGGTCCTGGTGAGGCGGGAGGGAGCTGCGTCTTCATCCCACAGAACGGTGTTTGCTTATTACCTGGCAGGGAAAGACCACTTTAGTGTTGATGGAGCTGGCGCACCCACACCTGCCCTGTTTTGTTCATCCCTCCTCATGATCCTGTGAGAGCAGCAGAGCCCCTGCTGTTCTATTTTAAAGATGCAGACTCCGACTTGCAGAAACTGGGTTAGGATCCTATTACTTGAGCTCATAACTGAGCGCAGGACCCAAAGCCGTGTCTTCCGAGTCCCCATCCAGTACTCTCGCCGTAAGACCAGAGTCAGGGCTCTGGACTGTGGTAAGGGTCAGGTCTACAGGAAGGCATGGTCAGTAGAGGCAATGAAAGGAAAGCACTGCTTGGAAGAGCCTGCCGTGAATTTCAGCAATGATACCGTAAATATTTGCCTGTCCTTGGCTTGAATGCCACCCCGAGTAGAGTTCTCCTTTGATCTTTGTCCGCATGGGGTCTTAACACAGCAGGAGGGTTCAGGTACATGTTTGTTGAATGGGTGATAAGCAGCCGATTCTTACCAAATCGCATCCTATGCCCGCTGCGGTTTCAGTTCCGGGTCTAACGCCTCTCCTGCAAGTGCAGCCTGGGGCCCTGCGCGCCTCACTGGGCTCCCAGGTAGGGGAGTGGACTCAAAGTCCACTGCAAGTGTGCTTTGGCCTTGTTGTTGCACTAGAACAGCGTGCTCATACTCAGGCAGCTGACTCTTAGGCTGAAGGGCTTCCACACCGATTGATGCCATCTTTGTTCCCGCGAACCTGGCCGCTCTGGCTACTGGTCAGCAAATTGATGAAGGGTGCCCAAGGGAAACGAAGCCTGCATCTGCAGGCTGGCCGAAAGACTGCAGAAACCACTTTAAGCTTTGGTCTTGACAATCTGCTGAGTAGGGGTGAACCATGTTGGATAGTTTCCATTCGCTAGAAGCTGGGCGCAAGCAGAGTTGCCTGTCGCCGGGTAATGGCCTCATACCCGATTCTCTGAAATGAGAAGTCTGAAACACAAGCAGGGTCTCCATCCTGGAAGAAAGCCTCGCTCCCCACCAACTCTTCTGGGAGCAGGCAGGCCTGGGCCCCGGCCTCCGTCTGCCCGTGGCACCTATGCCAGGTCACCAGGGAACAGAAGGTTGGGGCTGAGATTGGAGGCAGCCCTTGATTTTATATTCCTGTCTGACCTCTGTTTATGTGACTGTTTAACAGAACCCTGGACAGTTGCATGTGCTCGGTCTGTTAGGCTTTCGCTCACGGTTTGGGGAAAACTTGTGAGGGGATCTCAGTAGCCAGGGGAGGGGGTCACCTCACGGGAGTGTGGCGTCCCGGTGGTTAGGTGATGGTGGGCTGCTGGCTTGAACAGGTGAGTCAGGGAGCCAGTTGTCCTGTGAGCAGCTCACTCTCCTGCCCAGTCCCGGGTGACAGTGACAGAGCTCTTGTGACAGAACACTCCTGGGATGGAAGGGTTCTTATTTTCTGACCCTTGTGAACGCTCAAGAGAATTCCTGACAATTAATTTCTCAGACTTTCCCCCATATTTTTGAACTCTGATGGGGCCTTGCTTTCACAGCCCTGCTGGTGACTGTGGCTGGTGGTACCAGACCCTCCTATGGTGAAATGAATGCTTCTTGTGTTTAAGTGCATTTGTTTCTCCGTTTAGATTCCCGATGTAGCCATTTTACCTCCAGCCCTCGAGCTTGCTGACCCCCTCCTTCACTCCCTCCTCCTCCACCATCCTCGATCCTGCTGCCCTCTGTGGCTGAGGTCAGGAGGTCATCAGCGGAACTGGGAAATCTTTTTTGCAATGAGCAGCTTTTTGGTTAAAGATTTATTCTGGGCTTTCATCTACAACAGTTACTTTGTACATGTGGTTGTTCCAGGTTGGATTTGGGGCATGCAGGGATTGCCTCGGAACCTTGCTTTATGAAGCTTAGTGGCAGATATGCCGAAGTATTGGTGATGGTGTGTCTTTGGGGTGGTGGGAGTTTGGGTGATTTTTTTCCTCCCTGTCTCTCTCTTTTTTGTTTTTGTTTTTGTTTTTGTTTTATATATATCGCTGTGTCTTGGTTCTGGCTGCTGTAACAAAATACCATCAACTGGATGACTTAAACATTTGTTTCTCACAGTTTTGAAAACTGGAAAGCCCAAGATCATGGTGCTGGTTGACTTGGTGTCTGGTGAGGGCCCATTTCCTGGTTTACAGAGGGACACCTTCTTGCTGTGTCCTCAAAGGGTGGAGAGAGAGTGGTGGCCTCTTATAAGGACACTGATTGCATCATGGGGGGTTCCACCCTCACGACCTCACTAAACCTAATCACCTCTCAGAGGTCCACTCCGAATACCGTCACCTTGGGGGATTACAGCTTCCGCATAGAGCCTTAGGGGTGGGGGATACATTCCGTGCATGTCGCCATGACTCTGACTAATAAAAGGAGCTGGATCTTGCAGTCAGGCAGACCCAGGTCTGAATCCTAGCATTGCCACGTAGTAGTGGTGTGACTTCAGGCACATTAGGTATTCTATGCACAGTTTTTCCACATGAAAATTGGGTAAGGCAGATGTGCTAACCATGGAACCACCACATGAAAATTGGGGTGTCAGTATCGGTGTTGGCCTCCCAGGGCTGTGGGGTCCTTAGATGAAACCGCGTGTGCAAGTTCCCAGTGGGTACTCGGGAAAGTGTTCCTCGCTCTCCCTTACCAGCCGAGTGCTTTGTGTGGGGAGTGCTGAATGAATGAATGACCGGACTCCCCTGCTGGTTTCCTTCCAGTGATCTGCAGAACGCAGCCGCCGGTTCCTTCGCCTCTGCCTTTGCGGCGCTGGTGCTCTGCCCCACTGAGCTCGTCAAGTGCCGGCTGCAGGCCATGTATGAGATGGAGTCGTCAGGGAAGATCGCCAGAAGCCACAAGTAAGCGCTGTTCGGCACAAGCGTTGGGTCTCTTGTTGCCTTGGTGCATTGTGTATTTGTCAGTTTTATATTCTACTCAAACTCAGTGGCAGAGAAGGAGATTTATCTACTCCAAAATATTGCGGTTTTAGAACTCTTTCCCCTGCCAGTCAGAGGGGACTTCCTAAATGAACCTTCAGAGCGCCGGACCCACCCCTGCTCCCACAATGGACCTCTGCCGGCACACGTTTCACACCTGGGAAGTGGAGAGGCCAAGAGCGCCTCTCATTCTCGGCTCATTGAGTGCATGAGGCAGCGTCCCCGGCTGTGTGGGAGGAACACAGCAGACAGCTTTGAAACCGTGTCTGAGAGCTCAGCCTTCAGAAATGCCAACTTGGGTTCCAAGATGAATATTTGGTGCCCATTCCCAGATTTCACGTGAGCTGATCAGCCCAGATCCCAAGGTCACTCTCTTGCCTCCCTCCCCTTCTCCTGTACCCACAGAGGGCCCGGCTTCTGAACAATCCTCAGAGCCCTCGTGAGCTACTCTGCAGCCATCAGAACACTCTCCCCCTCAGTCCTGCAAACAGATTCTAGTTACGAGTGTGTGTCATACACAGTGTGATTTATTGTCTTTATTAATCTCAACATTTGCTTATTTATCTTGACATCTGGCTGACTAAAGCTCTTTGTCACTGTGGTTGTCTCAGTTTGTAAATCTGACCGGAAAAAATAAGATAAATTGACCATTTGCAGAAGTAGTCTCCTCCCAGGGAGGGTGGGGTTTCTGATAGAGTTCTGTATCCTGCACCCTCGAGTTTCTTTACCACCAGCTTGAAGCTATTATTTATAGCCTGGAGGTCCAAAAGCATAAGTCTTTGAAACTTTTTACTGAAATATAGTGTACACCCAGAAATCATAAGTGGGGGTTCTAATAGTCACTAAACAAACACTTTCATAACCAATGCCCAGATTCAGAGGTAGAACATGAACAGAACCCAGAAAGTTGCTCTCATGTCCCTTAGGAGTAGTTTAAGGTATTTTTTTTTTTTTTTAAAGATTTTATTTATTTATTTGTCAGAGACAGAGGGAGAGAGAGCGAGCGAGCACAGGCAGACAGAGTGGCAGGCAGAGGCAGAGGGAGAAGCAGGCTCCCTGCCGAGCAAGGAGCCCGATGTGGGACTCGATCCCAGGATGCTGGGATCATGACCTGAGCCGAAGGCAGCCGCTTAATCAACTGAGCCACCCAGGCGTCCTTAAGGTATTTTTTTTAATTTAAATTTTTTATTTAAATTCAATTTAGTTAACGTATAATGTATTATTAGTAACATATAATGTATTATTAGTTCCAGGGTAGAAACACCCTCCTTAATGCCCATCACCAATTACCCCATCCCCCTACCCACCTCCCCTCCAGCAACCTTCAGTTGGTTTCCTAAGTTTTTTTTTTTTGTTGTTTTTTTTTTTTAAAGATTTTATTTATTTGACAGAGATCACAAGTAGGCAGAGAGGCAGGCAGAGACAGAGAGGGAAACAGACATGGGGCTTGATCCCAGGACCCTGGGATCATGACCTGAACTGAAGGCAGAGGCTTTAACCCACTGAGCCACCCAGGCACCCCTTCCTAAAGTATTTTTTTTTTTTTTAAGATTTTATTCATTTATTTGACAGAGATCACAAGTAGGCAAGAGAGGCAGGCAGGGAGAGAGAGGAGGAAGCAGGCTCTCCACGAGCAGAGAGCCCGATGTGGGGCTCGATCCCAGGACCCTGGGATCATGACCTGAGCCGAAAGCAGAGGCTTTAACCCACTGAGCCACCCAGGTGCCCCCCTAAAGTATTTTTAAAGGAAGTAATTGTTGGCTCCAAAAACTTAAGCAAATGGACACCTTGCACAAAGGTAAGTATCGGTTGACAATATTTTAGGTGTGGCTATATACTCCTGGCCTACACAGGGATATATGGTACATTGGGGTTAAGACTTGGTTCAGAAGGCAGGCCAGTCATGTTGAGTTGGATCACTGTGTTACATTTCCATTATAGAATGGGAGCTGAGTTGTAGGAAGGACCTAGATAATGATTGCTGCCTGATGAAGTCTTCTGAAATGCTTTTGATTACCAGGGGGTTTGATTGGTTTGACTGGTCCAAGCGAGGTCACCTGCTGAGAGCACAGTGAGGAGCAAGGGGTTCTCTAAAACACACCAAAGATGTGGTTTCTGCCGCTGTTTTCCTGACAGATAAGGCCTGCCATGGTGTGCACTGTCAGGAAGAGGGGTCTAGACAGAAAGAATCCTGCATTACCTCTGCTCCAGGGCTCTGATCAGCCTGAAATAGAAAGTAATTTTGCAAGAATTTCTAAGAACTAAATCCTCAGTGCTTCTTGCCCGGTAGAGTTTCTAAGAATTTTCTTTGTCTTGCCTTCAAGTAACATCATCTCCCTTACTCCTTCACTGTATTAACACAAAGCAAAATAGACCGTAAGCACTTGAACAGATTCCTTCTATACCCACCCATTCAAAAGAAAGATAGAGGAGGGTAGGCACTGAGGGAGGTAGAGGAGTGGGCAAATACGAGGGCATTTTATTCTTGCTGAGCTTGGACAGCTCATTATTGTAATTTCTCTTATTCATAGTTGGACAGAAGTGGGATTTGACTCTTTTACATCTTGGATAATATCCAGAATGTATGAATGCACTTTTTTTTTAAATGAACTAAAAAGTGAATTTGTTTATTGAGGGCAAGAGGATGCAAAAATCAGAGCTTGTCTGGCTTTCCCTGACTTTTCTTTCTCCGCCTGTCAAATGGGGGTTGGATTTTATTTGAACGTTTTCTGAGGGTCCCGATCTGCTCCTGGAATCCTTTATACAGGGGGAAGCTGTGGGGCAGATTCCTGAAGACCACTTCCCCCGACCACCCTTCGGGAGAACGGTCATCGGCTTGGTAGCACCTACTTCTTTCCCTTCTGTTTCTTGTGTACCATAAAACAGACCTTGCCTGCGATGGTGAGCCTTGCAGCTAGTGAAAAGCAGCTCTAGGAACCCGCCCTGCCATGTTGGCACTGGTCTAGGTCCTTCATTGCTTTGTCCACAGCCAGAGGAGGTCTTTCTGATTTTCCAAAAATCCAGGGTACTCCTTCTCCAGGAGTGTTCTCAGGGCTTCCTTTGCTGAATGGCACACTTGGGAAATGTGAACATGGTTCCATTTGAGACGGGATTCTGGTATGGTCTGCTGAAATCTTGGCCGGAGGCACGGTGGGCCCATGCAGCTCTCTATGAATACGCACTTGAATGATATTTCCTTGCTGTTGGATAGTTCAGATGAGAACAGCTGTCCTAAAATAATAGGATCTGTGCTTCTCTGAGATTTCCTCCCTGCAGAAGCCTCATTTTCAGAATTTGGGTCCCTGGGTTTCAAGAATCAGCAATTCCCTGCCTGCCCAGGGTTGAGCCAGGCCTGCCACTGGGGCGGGAGTGCCAGCCTCGCCTCCCAGCCCCCCATTTCCCTGGCCCTAAGCACGGCTCCCTGTCTCCCTGCAGCACAGTCTGGTCCGTGGTGAAGAGTGTCCTCAGGAAGGACGGCCCCTTGGGCTTCTACCACGGCCTCTCCAGCACCTTACTCCGAGAGGTGCCCGGCTATTTCTTCTTCTTTGGCGGCTACGAGCTGAGCAGGTCGTTTTTTGCATCAGGGAGATCGAAGGATGAGCTAGGTAAGCATTTGGCTGGGCTGGGCCGGGCTGGGCCGCGCCCCACAGTGGCCTGCTTGTTGCAGAGGCTGTGGGGGTCTGCTGGGCACGGGGGTTTCTGGAGGCTGAAAAGGATCTTGGCACCTTCCTCTGGGTGCACTCATGTCCTCGCCACAGGGGTAAAGCTGTGCATCCCAGACTTCTTTACTGGAATAACATTTTAGGGGAGATAGAGAAATTACTTTCCTGTGGGAACTCTTCAATAAAGGGGTAAATCACCTGTAAAGCATTTTGCAATAAACATAAAACTTGGTAATAAATCTTGAGTGTTTCCAGAGGACTGAAAAGTGTCATTCTTTCTAGCTTGTCCTGTGTAGCTGCTTGACACAATCAGGTCAATGTTTGGCTGGCATGAATGATTACTTGTCTCTTCTCAAACACATCACTTCAGCGTTTTGGACTTATTCTGGGGTTAGGCAAGCTCCCAGGCTTAACTATGATGTTTAATAAGACAACTTTGGCTTTCATGGTAAAGGAAGAATCAGGGCTGTGGGGCATTAAAATAATGAAATACTTCAGACTGAGAGGGTTGGAAAAAACGTGACCTGTGTTTCAGTGGCCACTGTTCTCATTCCGCATGGGGTGGGGGGTGGGTTGCCATGTTGCTGGGGGCCTGCTGGTTCTGTGTGGGCCAGTCCTTTGGAGGGCAGGCCAGGAGGGACACAGCGCTACAGTGACCAGCACTGATATGGTCCTGTGATGAGGGGCAGACCCTGAGTGCCACGTGGGACCTTGTGTCCTCTGAGCAGGGAGCCCAAAGGGGGCTCGACCCCTGAGACCATGACCTGAGCTGAAGGCAGAGGCCTTACTGACTGAGCCACAGGTGCTCCCAGTATCAGCATTCTTATTTGCATCTACCTGTACCCACCACCACTTTGACCTCTGGAAATGCTGTCCTTGAGACAAAAATGCTGTTGGCTGCTTTCCTCCTCTAGGCCCTGTCCCTTTGATGTTAAGCGGTGGAGTTGGTGGGATCTGCCTCTGGTTTGTTGTTTACCCAGTGGATTGTGTCAAATCCAGAATTCAAGTTCTTTCCATGTCTGGGAAACAGGCAGGATTTATCGGAACCTTTATAAGCATTGTGAAAAATGAAGGTGAGTCCGCTTATGGCAGAAATGGAGTGGGTGTGTATAGACCAGTCATTTCACTGTAACCCTTGTGGAAATCGGTCACGTGTGTGTGGTTGCTCTCTTCCCCTGCCTCCTGTCCTTTTTCTAGCGCCCCTTCCTTAGCTTATTTCCATTCTCAAGAATGTTTAATGTCGTTGTTCGTCACTTCTGGGCCAGGATTCTTTGTTCTAAATAGCCCGGAGGGAACTTTAAAACTCCAGATTGTGCCTAAGGGGACAAATGCTTGGAAGTCAGCACCCCCTTATTTTATAGAATATAGATGGTATCAGAAAACGATCTCTAACAGAACCACTAAAGGATTTAAAAGAACGTGCTGCAAGTCCCTAATGCTAAGACTTCCTGAAGGTGATTGGCTCTGAATTTTAAGAGTTAACGTAGGAGTATAAAGATTTTTTAGGCGATATTTGTATAAAGCTAGGATCGTGCCTCTGGTGAGTAAAGACCTGTCCTTTCAGCATCCACTCTACATCTTCCACCTTGGGATGTGAACTTCTCGGGCTTGATTTTGCGAGAGAGCGGTCACAGGGTGTGGAAACAGTTCAGTTCATAAAACTGAGTTGCATAAAACTTCATAGTTTCACAGAGTACTTAGCCTCCCTCATCCACTTGGATCTTCATAACAGTCTTGGGCAGTGCCAGCTGTAGACATGGGACTGTGCTTTTGGCCCAGGGTCTTGTGGTCCTTGCCCTCCCAGGTGACACTGTGAGGCTGTTGCCCTCCTGTGGCCCTGGGGCTTCTTCTCTCTGCCCAGGTAAGGCCTCCGCTCTGCCTGGTCCACGTACCAGGAGTGAGCCCGGGATTCCTGTGTGGTACCTGAGCGTCCCCCAAGCTTTGCTGAAGACTGGATGCCTGGCCTCATTGCCATTAGCCTCTTTCCTTCCCGTTAGTCCAGGGAAACCTGGACAGAAGCCCTTCCATCCCTTGTTGGCATTCAGTGTGTTGTCTGGATCTGTAGGTGTCCAGCCCTGGGCTCTGCGGCTCCACAGGGTCTCTCTGAGAAGGGACGTCTCAGTCTTTGATCACTTCTTGTCTTTTAGGAATAACGGCCTTATATTCTGGACTGAAACCCACAATGATTCGAGCGTTCCCTGCCAATGGGGCGCTCTTTCTGGCCTACGAATACAGCAGGAAGCTGATGATGAGCCAGTTCGAAGCCTGCTGAAGTGTCCTGGCGAACCAAGGTCCAAGTCTAGGCGTGTGACCACTACAGTTCATCTCAGGGTTTCACAGAGTACAAGACCAATGGGGAATTATTTTGGTTTCATAGGAGTTCTGTTTTTTTGGTCTTCCCTTATTCTACCCTAAATCTTAAACTTTGTGAAAAGGGCCTCTATTTTATCCTATTAATTTCTGCCCATAATCGTACTGAAATCGAACTACGTTGCTGCTCTTGTCCTTGGTGGGACATTTAGGGTGAGCCGCCGGCCCTGCCCAGGATCTGAAAAGCTAAATATAATTCTTTCAGGGCTTTGCATAAACCTGTATGTGTCCATGCAGCTTGGATGGTTACATGTTAATAAGGCATCATTTGGTTCCATGTTTAATTCTCAGATCTCACCAGAAAAACTCTGAGGTAACCATGTTTCATGAAGATGGCTATGAATGATTCCTTATTCTAGATGTAGGCTCTTTTAGAACCTTAGTACATGCACTATCCTAAGTGGCTGAAGTTAAGTTTTTCTGTGGTGCTTGAAACTGAACTAGCCATGTAGATTTTGTAGAGCACATACCTGCAAACTGGTGTGGCTTCCATGTTCACGATTTAAGTTAGGAGTAAGCCTCTTGGATTTTCCCAAGATGTTCTACTGTTAAAATAGTGCCATTCACTTCCTAGGTGGGATCATCTTGTGCCCCTGACACATTGCCAGGTGTGGTGAGAGCAGCACGCCCCTCACCTATGCCAGCTCCCCTTCTCTCCCAAAGAACTCCCCCTCTGCTGGGCCTTAGGTTGAGGGAGGGGTTGAGGGGAGGGGGCCCTGCTGCTGTGCTTTGTGAAGGCCCGTGACTGACAGCAGGCCTGCTTCTTCCGTCTCTGGGTCCTGGCCTGGGTAGGATTCCAGATTATTTCTTTGGACCGTCTATGGACTGCTGATCCACTTTGGACCACTCACTCACTGCCTCCACCAATCAGAAACCCTTCCCGGGAGCAGAGTGCCAAAGCCAAGAGAAGCCCTTGTTCCCTATCTGGTGCCTGAAGGACAGTGCTCATGGGGAAGGTCCTCTCTCTAATGGAACTGGACAGAACCTAGGGCTTATCCTCCACAGTGAGTGATGTTGGGGCTGACCCTCTTGTTTATCTCCGGATCGGTAACTGCCATGTTTCTTATTGGGTTGGAGCCTTTTACATTTGGTACTGGCAGTCCGTGGATTTTCAGGATTGTATATAGGGGGTGACTTTATAAAGCAATGAAATAAGCCAAGTAATTTTATTAAGCTATGCCATATGAATGCACTGACCACCACCACAAAACTCCAGGTCACCTGGTATAAGAGGGTCCCTTCTCGTCCCCACTAAGGCAAGCCTCATCATTCCGTGCTGCTCCAAGACCAGCAAGGGCTCTCTCAGAAACAAGTATTCTTAAGCAGGCTGACACTGCTAACATCTGTCCCGTGTGTGTCTGTCCTTGTTGGCACCAGTGTACCCCTCGAGTGAAACTTCTGGTTTCCTGAAGCTTTTTGTCCTCTCTAGCCACGCGCCAGAAGCCAGAGGGTTGGGGCAGTGAGCAGCTGCTCCCCCCGGGGTGCTGCTGCAGACCTGTGGGGACAAGGTGCTCAGTGTTGTGCCTGATGGACTCCAGAGCAATGGCTGGTCTTAAAAATTGGGGTTTTCTTCCTTAGTGCCAGCTAAGTATCTACCCCCCCGGCCCCCACCCATTTACCTAAGCCTGCCACCTGCTCTGCTCCTCTGGCTGTGGCTGCATTTTCAGGGGACAGTACAAACTGTTTAGCAGCAACATGTGTGTCTCTAACACGAATTACAGCAAGTAATATAGTCAGAGCTTTTCCGAAAAAGCCTTTAGATGGGCTGTTGCACTGGTAGCTGAGACCCTTTGAGGGCTATTTGGAGGGAAAAAGAGCACCTGCATCCAGGCCATGTTCATAAATAAGGACGTTCTTTATTAATATATAAATATATAAATAATGACGTTAAGGTACTTGGAATAAAATAGCATCCAGCAACGAAGAGAATAGGATTCCCTGTGGACACTGGACTAACCAGTGTTTATAGTGAAAAGATTATCTTCACAGAGTTCCCTAAATTGAAGTTGGCTGGGAGCAGAGTCTCTGTCGGGGGTATATTTTAAAATAATCTAGATTTCTCTAGGCAGACATGATGTTACAAAGAGAAAGAGTCTACAGTAACGTCTGCTTATGTTTACCCAGGTTCTCTTGTCCTCCAAGGACCGCAGGTGTAATTGAAGCTTGTATCACAAGCCCTGCGGGGACTGCTTATAGGAACAGTCCTCTGGGCTCAAACCTTGTTCTGGTGCCAATCGGAGGTTTGTTAAATAGCTTAGAAATGACCTTTCTAATCTGACATTACAAATGTGAAAGCAGGGACTACTTACCCAAAAATACATGATAAACCTCACGCAATATTGTGAGGAATCATTTTAAATGTTATTTTGATATGAAAGTTCTTTTCAGACTCTTAACTTTGGCACACAGTCCCCAGAAATAGTAGTTCTCTCAACCCTGGCATACCTCCTTCAGAAAAGAAAAAGCACCACTGACCTTTTATTTTGTATATATTTAAGGTTTGTCAAAAACATATGTATATAAATCTAAATATACCTACAAGGAAGGAGGGTTAGGAGACATAAATACGTGGCAGGGATTGTGGAGAACATGATTCTATCCTAGAAAGGGAACTACACTAGATCAGTATCAACTACGACTTCTTCAAAATATAGCTCGACGGCAAACTCCTGACGGTAAATTTTCCATGTTTTTCTTTTATGGGGATTATCCAGTTCATTTCGTGGAAGGTAAAGCCTAGGAAAGAAGAAACATGTTTCAAGCACAGAAGGTCAACCAGGGTCAGTCTTAGTCCCTCTCCTGTGCCTCAGTTGGCTTCCTTGGAGCCAGTCCTCCCCTGCCCCCCACCCCCACCTTTACTAGCGAACAAAATAATAATCAACAAAATTGTAATCAACATGTCACTAATTCTTCTCACATTGCCTTGTATGGAATTAGTGACATTTGGCTTTAATAAATTGCCATATTAAAAACCAAATACTAAAATACTAGTGTCCCTTAAATGAGAACAGTGGCCCCTTTGGCTAATTAACCACATTGTAACAAATAAAACCTCTGTACCTAGTAGTAGGGAAACCTAGTAGCGGGAAAAACTAGAAATCTATAAAAGTGAGGAGAAAAGTGATCTAATGTATTGCCTCTCCAGTATGATCATGGTGTTGTAAAGGGAAAAACTGTACCCCTTAGCCAGAACTACCCCAGAGGACTACTACCAAATAAAATTTTCCATCAGACCTAAACTTCATATCATTAAATACGTATATTAGAAGTACGTAGACCAGATGTTCCATTGACTGTTGCCTTATTGGACTTGAGGTATGATGAGATGTAGTTCAGGTTTGAAGAGAAGGCTAGGATTGTATGTAATGAGAACTGTCAACTCGGGCCCCATACAATCACAACTACTTCAACACTTTTTAAAACCCATTTCTTCCTTTTTGTATTGGATGATGGATGGTACGGTGATACCAGTACATCACCAAAGAACAAATCCTCCTTCAAGTACTAGAGAACTTCCAGACTCAGGAATGAATTTCCAGATAGGGAAGAAGTTTCCCTGGAATAATAATCTTCAGTTAATTTTTAAAAAAAGATTTCCCAGTTTAGTCACTAGAAAGTCATTTTTAAGTGGGAGACTATTGATTTTTTTTTTTTTAAAGCTGTCTTCACTGATGCTTACTGTGTCCTCTAACTTCTGCCCTAGATCTAAGTGTGTCAGTCACCTTTAAACTAGCTAAAGCCTTCCTCGAGGATGCTTTCCTTTCTGGTCTAGAATGTGGTAGGTGGTCGGTCATCAGTAGATGAACACATACGGTGGACCTGCCCTAGTCAGGGTAACTGAGCAGACTCCTACTATACTTGCAAGGGAGGGATTTATCACCACACTCTAGATCTGATTAGAATACATTTCAGCTCCTATGACACAGTCCTATGGCATGGACTTTGAGGATAATGCCACAGTGGTTCTCAAGAATAGCCCTATATTTTACATAATGAAGAATGGGGGACTTGAGGATTTCTTGGTTTCTATAAATTGAGGGTAGGAGTGCCATTCTGCCTTACACAGATCTTCGAGATTAAGCCATTTCTACTGGATTATATCAGAGCCATACCTGTTATTTTGTATAAAAGATGTATGGAACCAAAAGAAAAATGGGCAGTTGTCATAGTATTTAGGAAGATCCTAAAATTAAAAAAAAAAAGTTAATTCTCATAGTAAAAATGATACTAAAAACTAATTCCAAAGGGATTAAAATTCCTTTCTATATATGTCAAACAATTGGAGCCATTAGACACACAGCACTTAACAGTCTATAACCTTCCGCTCATGACACAAAGGAGACTTTAAGAAATGGCTTTTTCTTGCTGTTCCTATCAAAATTTAAGGAAATGTTTTTTTCTATATAAATTAGACAATAGTCCTCCAACCTAGTTTACATCATGCTTACCAGAGACCGATGTCAGTTTATGTCCAAAGACCTCATCCATTTCTGCAAGGAGCAGCTACACTGATAACTGTCTGTACTAATGGTAGGAATACCCACACCTGAGAGAGTTTTCATCTCATGGCCCTTGAAAATCACAAAATTAAGCAACACTGCCCAGGCCAGTACTTCTTGTACTGGAGCTCCTGCTTAGGACCACTGACTGAGCGAGCGTTCAGACCGGCTTCAGGGATCAAAGGGTAGCCGTCTGGTATGGGAACGACCGAGGTCACTTGCTTCCACACACATACCATTTCACTATCAAACAGATTCTCCCATAGCAGGGAGCAAGCAGGGGGTGAAGGAGGGCATAAACTTTAACTTGATCAACATTGTTAGTTGTTGGCAGTTCTTGATGATTTTAATAGGAAAACAAAACCACTGAGGCTTAGAAATTTGTTATGTAAAGAGTAACACTTGTACACTTTGTGACTTCTCAGCAGAAGTTGCACACTCATATTCAGAGTAATGACAATGGCAAATATTCTCATTTTTCATAAGGTAAATATCAGATTAAAAATACTATTTAAGGGGCGCCTGGGTGGCTCAGTGGGTTAGGCCTCTGCCTTCGGCTCGGGTCATGGTCCCAGGGTCCTGGGATCGAGCCCCGCATCGGGCTCAGTGCTCAGCAGGGAGCCTGCTTCCTCCCTCTTTCTCTGCCTGCCTCTCTGCCTACTTGTGATCTCTGTCTGTCAAATAAATAAATAAAATCTTAAAAAAAATACTATTTAACACGAATTATGTATCAGTTCAAAGGAAAGTCAGATCTCCCTCATTTTAAAGTACTTTATAAACTATGGGGAGCAGTGTGTTTTAAAGATACAAAAGTGTGATCACCACTCTGCAGTAACCATACCTTTGTTTTTTCCTTATTTGAGAATATATGCAAGTTGTATAGAATTTAGAAAAAATGAGCAAAAATCTCTTACGTTCTTTTTAAAAATCTGGTTATAGACCAGCCTTGTTTTTCTCCCCCTCCCTGGCTAGGGGTTGACCTATCCTATCCTGTTCCTTGCCAGGAATTGTAGTAAAGGAAAGCCTAAATCAGAATCATTCAGAAGGCCAGATGAGAATACTGGCATAGGTTGGTTCTGGATGACTCACCGAAGAAGAGAAAAACTTCACTTTCACGTCATCACACAGAGGTGGGCAGTTGGACAGATGGATTGTCACGCTGTCTGTTTCAGCATCATGAAGGATCTGTGAATGATCACATGGAACTCAGAACTGTAACCCTAGCTAATGGGTGGATAAACAGTGAAATTCAGTTCGCTTATCGCGGCTTCCTGGATTTATCAAGTACACTTGGTCTCAGAGTACAGTCATTACACACATAAATAAATGTGAATCATTACTTCTATTAAGTTGCAATACTGTTTACATTTTTAAAAGGCCAACATGTTTGGAGGGTATGGTACGGCAATGCTGAAAAGTGAAATACTCCATTTTCTATCAGAATTTAAATGTCACTGTTGAACATGTGTCATTTGATTTGCAGATGCTGGGACACACTAAAGCTCAGTTTTAAAGTTGGCATTCAGGGACGCCTGGGTGGCTCAGTTGGTTAAGCGGCTGCCTTCGGCTCAGGTCATGATCCCAGCATCCTGGGATCGAGTCCCACATCGGGCCTGCTTCTCCCTCTGCCTCTGCCTGCCACTCTGTCTGCCTGTGCTCGCTCGCTCGCTCTCTGACAAATAAAATCTTTAAAAAAAAAATAAAGTTGGCATTCACATTCAAAAAACTATGTAATTGGTCATGTTTAATAAAAAGGCATTTGCTGATGGTATCCTAGGCCTTTCCATAGCCAAATACTGGATGGAGTGACCAAAGATTGGCCAAGTTTCTGGAATGAAGGACTTTGGGGCTATACTGAGTATTTCTTTGTTACTGATTGGCCCTTGCATAATAGTGGTACCCACACTAAGGAGAGTCTGTGCGAAATACCAAAGAAGGTGCAGGCTCAGGTGGTGCTTCAGGGAGCTATAGACATAAACAATGGGAGAATGGCATGAATTACATGTCAAGCTGGATAATGAAGACTGTGTGGTTGTGTGCTTTGGGGAGCTTAATGAGAAGCATAGAATAAGAAAGTTTCACAGAGGAGCAGAAAAGGAGTTGTGTGTGGAAGGATTTGTACACACGAGGAGCCACTGAAAGAGAATCCTGTGCAGACTGGGTGGTGTGGGGGAGGGAGAGGAAAGACCTCAAACACATGAAACAGAAATGAGAAGAGTGTTGTGTCCCAAGGGCCAGAAGGCACCCAGTCTACATAAATGGAGTCTGCAGGTCAAGTTACTGATGGAAATAAGCTCAGGTCTCAGTTATGATAGGGAAATATCTTAAAGGTTCAAGAGCCAGGAAATAAGAAAAATTGTTGAAGCATGGAGGTGGGGCAATTCCTATGTGACAAAGTGGCCTGACAGTTATCACTTCTAACACTTATTTAGTGATTATAGCTCACAAAACAACTTCACATATATTATCTAACCTAATCCTCACAAGCCTGGAGATGGGATCTTTATTTTGCAGATATACTGAGCCAAAGATACTGACTGGTTTTGACTACAGGCACAGAGTGCATTCTTTTTCTGCTCTACTTACTGCTTTCCAAGTAAGAGCAGAGAAATACCTGCATATTGCCGGTCTCTTGACACTGTATAGTATGAAGAGAAGGAAGAGGTAGGGAGACCACTGTAGAAACCCGGGCATGAGCAAGTGAGGTGCTGGACTGGGCCATGACAATGGGAACAGAAAGAAACGGAGAGAGTGAGGAGAGATTCCAAAGGTAAAATCAATAGGAAGTGGTGACTGGATGTGGGGGCACGGCCAGGAAAGACTCAAGGATCCTACATCGTAAGGCCTCAGTGAGAGGATTCTGGTGTCCCCTGCAGAAGCAGAGGAAAAGCTCATCTGACTAATCTGGATTGACAAACACAGAAGCTGTGCCTGTGTAGCTCCTGCACCTGCCACGTGGGGGGTACTCATAAGCCTGTGCAGAGCGGATGGAAGAGAAAAAAAAATAGTTTACAGCAGGGGAATGGATGAGCAGAACCAAGAGTAGAGTATGTGCAGAGATAAGAACAGAAGTCAAGGATCAGGTCTGGGTGAGTGCCTTCATAGGACAAAGGGGAAGGAGTGGTGGTGGAGAAGTAATAGGAGAAGAGACACAAACCTGGAGAGAGAATTTTGAGGGTTTATATTTCTTAAGCCCGGGAAAGCTTCTTATTGCTTTAGGGTAGTCTAAGGCACTTCAGCGTTTAAGAAAACAGACTACCAGGTCCCATCGCTTTGGGGAAAGAGGTATATATGTTCCCCTTCCAACCACTCTTGTGTTACTTCTCACAGTGCAGTCCCATAGGACATCAGAGGTAGAGTCACTTGGGACACTGCTAACACTTTTTTAATACATAAAAGCTTTAAAAAAAAAACTTATCACGCGCCAACTGTGAATAGCTGCCGCTTGTGCAGAGAACCTGGGGAGGGGCCCCCAGGGGCTCTCACCACAACACTGGAAAGGACTGTTCCAGAGAACAGGCAGACCTGGCAGAGACCATCTCCCCACCCCCCAACACCCAAGGCCCAAGGTGGAAAAAAAAAATCACCCATTCTGTTCCTGTGAGAAGCCACCCTCCGTGGCTGGGCCGGCTCCTCCTGCAGCACACCCAGCCAGTGCTGGGACTGGCTCCGAGCCTGCGGGGGGCTGGGCTGGAGGGGGTGGCTGGGACGCTCTGGAACCTTCTTTATTGAGATTTGAAACAAACACCAGAATTTCCAGTTTGCATGCTCTCTCTTACCTTACAGTTTTTGGAAGCAGAACAGAAAAAGACGATCTGGTGCTGCATTATTATTTGTACTTTTAGATCACTTCCATTGCCTTTTCCAACACCTGAAGGAAATAAAGTTAGGCTTGTTAGAACAAAGCAAAATGTCTCACCGATTAACATTATGGATTAAAGAGAAAATTATGACAGCTAACAGTATGTCAATAGTGAATCATTTGGGTCTTGCTTGGATTCCGTCTTTAAAAGACAAAGCTTTGAGCCCAGCTTTGTCTCCTAAAGCACAGTTTATAAGGCTGGAGGCGGGGGGGGGAAAGACATATAGTTTAGCTTCTAAGACAGAATTTCATCTCTTCACCTTTCTAGAAAAAAATCAGGTAGGTAACTTGCCACCTTTCCTGCTAATGTGTTGCTTGCTTCAGAAATCCAACAATGGGTCTTAAATAGTCTAATTTCCTCTTACCCTCATCTGGAGTTAGATATTAGACAGCTGCATCCAAACATTCCAGTGGCATTCACGATACATCTATAGACAAATGGTTTCTTGCTCTTTATTCAATTCAGATGACCCCTTTTTTTAGTAGTTCTTTTTTTTTAATTTATTTATTTGTCAGAGAGAAAGGGAGAGCGAGTGAGCGAGCACAGGCAGACAGAGTGGCAGGCAGAGGCAGAGGGAGAAGCAGGCTCCCCGCCGAGCAAAGGAGCCCAATGTGGGACTCGATCCCAGGACGCCGGGATCATGACCTGAACCGAAGGCAGCCGCTTAACCAACTGAGCCACCCAGGCGTCCCTTTTTAGTAGTTCTTAAAGGCTGGTTTCTCAAGCCTTCAATTAATTCTTACTGCTTTTCTTTTAACCAGGAATGTCACAAATATGCATAGAAGTAAAGGTACAGAACTAAAAAAATATTCTAACAGAGTCCTATGTTAATCATTCTTGATGTTCAGATTCTATTTGCATCATTTTCATGAACATTATTAATTTGTATTAAGCATCATCATGTCTGAGCCTTACTTCTTCCATCCCATTCCAGTTGCAGAACTCCTTTCCACTGATGTTCACCAGAAATTAGTGAAAATGTAGAACTAAATTAATTCAAATACTTACCAAATGACAGGAAAGGGCACTGACTTACAAGCTTAATTCCCACACATTTAAACCTTTTAAAATAAAGCATATTTCGTGCTCGCTTCGGCAGCACATATACTAAAATTGGAACGATACAGAGAAGATTAGCATGGCCCCTGCGCAAGGATGACACGCAAATTCGTGAAGCGTTCCATATTTAAAAAAATAATAATAATAAAAATAAAATAAAATAAAATAAAGCATATTTCTATAATATAAAAGGTAAAAAAGACATGAGGTAAAGAGTCTGGCTCACCTACTCCCACCTGTTTATTTGTCCAGCTCCAAATGGAGAATATTTTTATGCACATATAATCAAATATGAATACTCTCCCAGAGTATTTTTATATATGTAAATATGCACAAATATGAATACATATTATTCCCCACTTCTGTTTTACAGAAATTGTTGCATACCACAGCACTGTCCTGTGCCTTGCATTTTTTAAATACATGTCAAAAATCTTATTTGACTCATCAATTAATAAAAAACCAGTAAAATGTTACAGCTGATTCAAAGTAAACTACAAGCCACTGTGGAAAACAGTATGGAGTTCCCTCACAAAATTAGAAAGAGAATTACTGTATAGTCCAGTAATTTTGCTACTAGGTATTTACCCAGAGAATATAAAGCACCAATTTGAAGAGATATATACACCCTTATGTTTATTGCAGCATTATTTACAATAGCCAATACATGGAGGCAATCCAAGTGTGTACTGATAGACGAATAGGTAAGGAAAATGTAGTGAAGATGTATATATACAGGTATACAGACACACAATGGAATGTTGCTCAGCTGTAATTTTTTTAAAAAAATGAAATCTTGCCATTTGCAACAGTGTGGATGGACCTATAGGGATGCTAAGTGAAACAGAGAAACAAATATATTTCACTCATACGTGGAATTTAAAAATATAAATGAAAGGAAAAAAGGAGACAAAAAATCAGACTCTTTAAATACAGAGAACAAACTGATGGCTGCCATAAAGGAGGGTGAAATAAAGGGGAATAAAGAGTACGCTTATCATTTTTAAAATTAACATATAATGTATTATCTGTTTCAGGGGCACAGGTATGTGAATTACCAGTCTTACACAATTCACAGCACTCGCCATAGCACATACCCTCCTCAATGTCCATAATTTTTTTTTAAGATTTTATTTATTTGAGAGAGACAGAGAAAAAAAGCATGAGCAAGGGAGAGGCAGAGGGAGAAGTGGGCTCCCCGCTGAGCAGGGAACCTGACACAGGGCTCTATCCCAGGACTCTGGGATCACGACCTGAGCCAAAGGCAGACACTTAACAGACTGAGTCACCCAGGTGACCCATGAGAGTATACTTATCTTGATGAACACTGAGTAATGTATAAAATCATTATATTGTACACCTGAAGCTAATATAAACTAACATATGTTATACTTCAATTAAAAAAAATACTGTGCATATATAGGGAAATAAAGATTGATGACATGAGTTTATAAACAGATACAAAATGGCTTAATAATCAGTCGCCTGGGTGGCTCAGTTGGTTAAGTGACTGCCTTTGGTTCAGGTCATGATCCTGGAATCCAGGGATTGAGTACTGCATCGGGCTCCCTGCTCAGTGGGGAGTCTACTTCTCCCTCTGACCTTCCCTCTCTCATGCTCTCTCTCTCTCACTCTCCCAATAAATACATACATAAAATCTTAAAAAATGGTTTAATAATCAATTGCTTTCCACTAGATACAACTAATTTGTATTTTTATGTACAAAAATTATTTACAGTATTATTACTTTTCTACAACTTAGAGTTATAAAGAGCTTAAAGACCATGAGAGGTAGAGATAATCCCAGAAGGGTGCACAAGTCAAAATACTGCTCACTGTAAATTCTTTCACCCTTTTTTCTGACAGTCTCCCCAAACCCCTTCTGTTTTGATCTTAACAATCTCAAAGGAATGAAAAGTTTCTGCACAGCAAAGGAAACAGTCAACAAAACAGAGGCAACCCATGGAATGGGAGAAGATATTTTCAAATGACAGTACAGACAAAAGGTTGATATCCAGGATCTATAAAGAACTTCTCAAACTCAACACACACAAAACAGATAATCATATCAAAAAATGGGCAGAAGACATGAACAGACACTTCTCCAATGAAGACATACAAATGGCTATCAGACACATGAAAAAATGTTCATCATCACTAGCCATCAGGGAGATTCCAATTAAAACCACATTGAGATACCACCTCACACAAGTTAGAATGGCCAAAATTAGTAAGACAGGAAACAACGTGTGTTGGAGAGGATGTGGAGAAAGGGGAACCCTCTTATACTGTTGGTGGGAATGCAAGTTGGTGCAGCCACTCTGGAAAACAGTGTGGAGATTCCTTAAGAAATTAAAAATAGAGCTTCCCTATGACTCTGCAATTGCACTACTGGGTATTTACCCCAAAGATACAGATGTGGTCAAAAGAAGGACCATCTGTACCCCAATGTTCATAGCAGCAATGGCCACGGTCGCCAAACTGTGGAAAGAACCAAGATGCCCTTCAGCGGACGAATGGATAAGGAAGATGTGGTCCATATACACTATGGAGTATTATGCCTCCATCAGAAAGGATGAATACCCAACTTTTGCAGCAACATGGACGGGACTGGAAGAGATTATGCTGAGTGAAATAAGTCAAGCAGAGAGAGTCAATTATCATATGGTTTCACTTATTCACTTATTATGTTATGGAGCATAACAAATAACACGGAGGACATGGGGAGATGGAGAGGAGAAGGGAGTGGAGGGAAATTGGAGGGGGAGATGAACCATGAGTGACTATGGACTCTAAAAAACAACCTGAGGGTTTTGAAGGGGCGGGGGGTGGGAGGTTAGGGGAGCCAGGTGGTGGGTATTATGGAGGGCACGCATTGCATGGAGCACTGGGTGTGGTGCAAAAACTATGAATTCTGTTATGCTGAAAAGAAATTAAAAAAAAAATCTCAAAGGAAGATTATTCTTACTCCAAAAGAAGGCTGGCATCTCTAACACTGAGTCACAAAGAAATAGGAAATCAGAACAGACCAATTACTAGTAATGAAACTGAATCAGTCATCAAATAACTCCCAACAAACTAAAGCTCAGGACCAGATAGAATCACAGGTGAGTTCTGCTACACATTTAAAGAAGAGTTAATACCTATTCTGAAACTATCCCAAAAAATAGAAGGTGAAGGGAAACTTCCAAATATATTCTATAAGGTCAGCATTACCCATACCAAGACCCGACTAAAGTCACAATTAAACAAACAAACAAATAAAACCACAGGCCAATATTCCCCACGAACTTAGATAGATATAAACATCCTCAACAAAATATTAGCAAAGTACATTCAACAATAAAAAGATCATTTGCCACGATCAGTGGGATTTATTTTGGGAATGCAGGCATGGGTCAATATTTTCAAATCAGTCAACATGGTACACCGCATTAGCAAGAGGAGGATAAAAATTATATGATGGTTGTTTTTTTGTTGCTGGGAAGATGGCAGAAGAGGAGGATCTTGCGCTAACCTTGTCCCCTACACACACACCAAGATAACAGCCACATCAGTGCAACAAACTCTGAAAAGGACCCAAAGACTGGCAGAACAGACTTTCCACAGTAGAGAGGAAGCCACATCGAAAAGGTAGGTGAGGTGAAGACAACAGTTGAGAACCAACCCCCCCGTAAGACTATCCATGAAGAGGAGGGAACCCCAAGCATGGAGAAGCAAGAGGCTCAGACCACAGAGCAGGCACAGGAGACCTGCGCTGAGAAGACAAGTCCCCATAACATTTGGCTTTGAAAACTTGTGTGGCTTAATAGGTTTTTAGGACCAGCAGGGCTCAACTCTGGGCACTTTATTTATTTACTTGAGTATAATTAACATAAGTGCTGTATTAGTTTCAGGTGTACAGTATAAGGATTCAACAATTCTATACAATCAAGGTCAGTATACTATTAATCATCTTTATCTATTTTACCAATCCCCTACTCCACTTACCTTCTGGCAACTAGTTTGTTCTCTGTATTTAAGACTCTAGTTTTTTGTCTTTTTCTTTGTTGTTTCTTAAATTACATATGTGAGTGAAATCATATGGTACTTGTCTTCCTCTGATTGACTTATTGCATTTAACAATATACCCTCTAGGTCCATTCATGTTGTTCAAAAGACAAGATTTCATTCTTTTTTTATGAGTGAGTAATATTCCATTATACATATGTGTATATGCACCTTCTCTTTATGCATTTATCCACTGATGGACACTTGAGTTGCTTCCATATACTGGCTATTGTAAATAATGCTGCAATAAACATAGGAGGTATATATATCTTTTGAAATTAGTGTTTCCATATTCTTTGGGTAAATACCCAGTAGTAGAATTACTGGGTCATATGGTAATTCTACTTTTAATTTCGTGAGGAAACTCTATAGTATTGCCCACAGAGCTTGCACCTCTATGTCTACTGCAGCATTACATACAATAGCCAAGATGTGGAAGTATTCAAGTGTCCATTGACAGATGAATAAAAAGGTGGTGTGTATGTATACATAGAATGGAATATTATTCACCCATAAGAATAATGAGATTTTCCCACTTGTGACAACATGGATGGACCTACAGGGTATTATGCTAAGTGAAAGAAGCCACACCAGAAAAGGACAAATACCATGTAGTTTTGCTTATATGTGGAATCTAAAAAATAAAACAAAAATGAGCGAACAAACAAAAAGTAGAACCAGACCTGTAAATACAGAGAACAAACTGATGGATGCCAGAGGGGAGGCAGGTGGGGAAAGGCACAAAACAGGTGAAGGAGAGTGGGAGATACAAGCTTCCAGTCATGGAATGAGTAAGTCTTGGGGGATAAAAGGTACAGCATAGGAAACATAGTGAGTGACACTCTAATAGTGTTGTATGGTGAGGGATGGTAGCTACACTTGTGAGCATAACATAATGTATAGACTTGTCGAATCACTAGTTTATGTATCTAAAATGAATGTAACATTTTAAAAAATATTTTATTTATTTATTTGACAGAGATCACAAGTAGGCAGAGAGGCAGGCAGAGAGAGAGGGGGAAGCAGGCTCCCTGCTAAGCCAAGAGCCGGATGCAGGGCTTGATCCCAGGTCCCTGAGGTCATGACCTGAGCCGAAGACAGAGGCTTAACCAACTGAGCCACCCAGGCACCCCTAAAATGAATGTAACATTTTGTGTCAAGTATATTTCAATAGAGAAAATGTTTATAAAGGTAAGGGGGAGACAATGTGTAGAAGTCCAAGAATGGTTACTATAAAAGAATGACAACAACAACAAGAGAGGAAGAAAGCCACTGTTGCTACTAGAGCTAACTTATGGACGGATAGAGAGGTGGGGAATAAAATCAGAGAAGTGGATGATGAGGGCTGGACAGGTGTGATGAGACATGCCAGAGACATTTTCGTTCAAGTCAACTTCACAGAGTTCTACTGAGCTCCAACTGTGTGTCATGATCTGGGGGATTCAAAGATGAATGAGTAATGGTCTCTGTCCTCATGCAATTTGCAACACAGTATATCACCTGACAGAGACCAAGTAAATACAGTGTTATAAATACTACACCTCAGTATAAGTAAATGGATGATCACAGGTTGAGTTCTCCCAGAAGTGGACCCTAAACCAACACTTCGGGTACTAGTGATTTATGAAAGAAGTGCTCCTAGGAGGAATTTCTTCATAAGAGCCAAGGAAGGGTGGGACTCAACAGATTCAGCTTGATCCATGGGGAATTCTTTGGTGTAAATTATACTGCAGAGTTTGTCACACTTTGAAGCAAAGGAGTTGAGTTTTTTTAACAGTTGCTAGTCATTGCGTATGGGCTGTCCAACAGGGTGGTGACACTCTCAGGGATTTGGGGCTCTAAATAAATGAGTTGGCTCCAGTAGTAATTCTTTAAGGATTATAGCAAAGGGGGTGGAGGCTGGGGGGGTGGGATCACAGAGCTGGTGGAAGGGATCCAATGGGATCTTGATGTGGCACCAAGAGTGTCCAACCCCAAAGGCTAACAGAACCTCTTAGCCTAGAGGGTACAGTTGGACAAGCTAACAATGCGGTAAGAGGATAATAAGTAAAAAATATATATATAAAGAGAAAAATGCTGGTGTCATTAGCTTTGGCCTGATTATTTACATGGGTGCAGAAAGACTGGTAACTTACCATGTAGCCTTTTTTTTTTTTTTAAAGATTTTATTTATTTATTTGACAGACAGATCACAAGTAGGCAGAGAGGCAGGCAGAGAGAAAGGAGAAAGCAGGCTCCCTGCGGAGCAGAAAGCCTGATGCGGGGCTCGATCCCAGGACCCTGGGATCATGACCTGAGGTGAAGGCAGAGGCTTTAATCCACTGAGCCACCCAGGCGCCCCAACCATGTAGCCCTTCTTAAGTTGGCTCTGAAGTCTGGACCCACATGGTACTGAACAGCTGCTAAGATTAGAACTTTGTCTGGAAGTCTCCATGAGGCAACTCAAACTGGACTGTTAGAATCTATTTGTTAGCCTGAGACTAGCAAACCAAACCCATGAAACCCCCTCCCAGTTTTCCCCTGCAGTACTTATCCATTTGGGTTAGCTCCTCTGTTCTCCATCTCTGCACCTTCCAGTTTTTATATAAAATTTAAAATATTAGCAGAGAAGTCACAGTCTTAGGGTATAACATCAGACTGAGAAACATACGAAATTCTAGAAGTTATTAAAAACATTTTTAAACTTAGAATTTTGAGAATCAATTCCCATTCTCACTATTCATGTTAGAAAAATACATTAAAATTCCAGGGGACCAAATGCCTATTTGTCTGGAACGGTTAATACTCATGGGGGTCTGTATAGATACCGTCGGTCCCGTTGTTAACAAAGAAGAAACTGAAGCAGAGTATACACTCAGATGCAATTCTGGCTCTCCTACCACTTAGTTGGTTTTATGGTTGCGTTTATATTTCTCAGTGGGAGAAACTGCTCCAGTGGCTAACCATGTGGCTTTCCTGGTCTAGAATAAAGTGGTCAACTCTTTTTGCAGGAGCCCACTGAATGTGGGAAGGAACAGAGCAAAACATTGCTGTCCCCTACCTTCTGACACCTGTTGGACAAGCCTGGCTCTGCCTGGGGAGGTGTGGCAACACCTGGAATTCTGAGTGAGGTCAGCCATTAGGACCCACAACAACCTTCTCCCTCCTAATTCACACACAGCCAAGGAAATGGTCATAATGGACTCTCTAGGGGACTTTGCAGTCTGCAAAGCCTTTTCACCAACAGTTGCTAATTTATATACACAGGCAGCCTTCTGCCCGAATGGGCCGTGTTTCAAGGGTCTGCCTGCACAATGCTTGTTTGGAAACCTAGACAAAATTTCCCACAGAAACAATGCTCCTGGGTTGACATTTGTTTTCACAAGCCAGAAACGGATGTAATCCAACTGTGGTAATCCATTAAAACTCCTCACCACCACCTCTGTACGTGTGGTGGGGAAGAAGGGGTATAGAAATGATTTGAAAAGAAGCATTTTTTATACTTTAACTGTAACTTTTTTTTTTACTATGCAGTTTATATATATTTAAAGGATTCTTTTATTTCTGAATAATTGGATGAAATGTTAAAAAATATATATATATCTAGCTCTTATTTTTTGTGACTCCCCAGAAGGCTAAAAATACAAGCCTGTTTGGATGGATACCAGCGCTCCGGCACCATACTACTCATGAGGGACCCGGCACCTCTGCATGGGCCACGGTTTCACTTTTTGAGGAGTCAGAGCATCGCTCCCTGCTGCACCTCGGGCAGTGAGAGTGAAGCCCCAGCCCACCCCCATTGAGGTGGCCCTGTTCTGCCGCCTCCCCTGTGAGCTGTGCAGGAAGCGGGGTGGTTGATGGAGAATTAAAGACTTGAGGATGGTTCTCCCCCTCCCCTTCCCCTTCATTTCTTAAGTCCCAGAGATGGAAGATCTAATTTTCCTGCCTCCCTGCATGAAGGCAGATTCCAGTCTCTCTCCTGACATTCTTTTTTTTTTTTTTTTAAGATTTTATTTATTTGACAGACAGAGATTACAAGTAGGCAATCAGGGAGAGAGAGGAGGAAGCAGGCTCTCCACAGTGCAGAAAGCCGGACGTGGGGCTTCATCCCAGGACCCTGGGATCATGACCTGAGCCGAAAGCAGAGGCTTTAACCCACTGAGCCACCCAGGCGCCCGGTCTCCTGACATTTTCGAAGCAGGAGAACAGTCAGCTCTTTTAAAATTGATCAGGATTTTTACTCCTGGTAATAAATAATAGAAGCTAGGAGGCTGAAAGACGGCCCACCTCCCACTGCCCTGAGCCCAGGTTTCTCCCAACCCCCTTTCTGTGTTTACGTAGATTCCAGTAAGGAAGACCTGGGTGGTGCTCCTTAGGAAGCTATCCTTGACCTTGACCCTCAGCTGGCAGGGTCCAGTCTGTGTGTGCCCCAACACTGTGGTCAGCTCTTTATATCCATGTGCACTCATTCCTCTCCTTCTTGAGGGCAGAGAAACACTAGCAGGGGGCTTGCCCAAAGCAGGCACTTGGTAGTTATTTGTAAAAGAGAATTTGTGGCAACAAATTTCATTTGGGTATTGAATACACCTTTGTGTATTTAAAACATATCAAGACATCTCGAGTTGCTGGGGATGAGGGGACTAAGGGTGCAGGAGGGAGGGGAGAGGGAGAGACCAGGATGATGAGAGGGAAAAGAAGATTTCTGAAAGGCTCATGTGAGCAAACGATACAGGGCTGCCAGATGAACCCTGAGCTAGAGGTGGACATGAGGGAGAGGTGGTCTCCAGGGCTTGTGAGCCCTTCCTCTCTTCTCCATCAGAGGTCCTATTCTAAAAAGCCCACCCTGGGCTGAAGCCAAGGCAGCAATGAGAATAGAAGACAGAAGGGGATGGAGCCCCCACAAACTGGTGAAGAGAGGACATCTAAGGGCGTCTGGGCTCTTCCACGGGGAGGGGTTACACATGAGGATGCATAAAAGGACAGCCATGAGTTGGGATTGTTGGTACACACATGGGAGCAACCATCTCGTGCCTCAAGAGTCAGAACACTGCCCTCCTCCCCAACTCTCCAATGACACATAAATCACTTACCATGAATTGAATGAATAACGATTTTTTTAATCTTGAGTGTTTTTCTTGCAGGGAGAGTCATGTTGTAGATATTTTTCACATCTGCAAAATATCCAACGTATCTATTCTGCAAAACAACAGAAGACTCAATTTAAGCAGAGATGAAAAGTCTACCCTCAGCATTCCTGATTTTGTTTTTGTTTTTATTTTTACATAGAATTTAGGGAGAATCATTAATTAAAGAAACATTTATTGAGTGCCATTATATGACTAGGCATGCTTATATTTGCTGCCTCATGACTGAATATCTCCCTTAGAAGAAAAATTCTGAACTCTGTGCTGTGGGGAAGGAACAAGAAGGGAGCCACATGTTGCTCCTATAGGCCACTTTCAACTGAAAGGACACCTAACCAGACCCAGTGAAAGAGCTACAACATTTCACCAAGACATGGTTAATACGACTGTGGAAAAGCTCAGTCTGGGGATGGAGGCTTAACTGTGACTAAGTTCAAGGAAGGTTTGTGCTCTGGCAGAGAGTAGCCTCCTAATCACGAAAGGACTTGAGCTCCACACACCTCTAACAAAGATACATATGCTCTTGTCCCTGTGGCCAGCTTGAGTGTATTTTTTAAAGATTTTATTTATTTACTTGAGAGAGAGAGAGTGCATTAGAGAGACCAAGAGCATGGAGAGGAGCAGAAGGAGAGGGAGAAGCAGACTCCCCAATGAGCAGGGAGCCCCAGGATCATGACCCAAGCTGAAGGCAAACACTTAACTAACTGAGCCACCCACATGCCCCAGAAATTGGATATTATTAAGGTATCATTAAGGTATAATTTTTTTAATGATTTTATTTATTCATTTGACAGACAGAGATCACAAGTAGGCAGAGAGGCAGGCAGAGAGAGAGAGGAAGGGAAGCAGGTTCCCTGCTGAGCAGAAAGCCCGATGCAGGACTCCATCCCAGACCCCAAGACCATGACCCGAGCCGAAGGCAGAGGCTTTAACCCACTGAGCCATGCAGGTGTTCCAAGGTATGATATTTTTATTTATTTTTATTTTTTAAAGATTTATTTATTTGTTTTAGAGGGGCAGAGGGGTGGAAGTAGAGGGAGAGAGAGAATCTCAAGCAGACTTCCCCATTGAATGTAGAGCCCTTTGCAGGGCTTGATCTCATGACCCGAGATTATGACCTTGAGCTGAAATTAAGAGTTAGATTCTTAACCAATTGAGACACCCAGGTGCCCCTTAAGATATAATATTTTTAGATATGATCAATGGTGTTATGGTATTTTTACCCTCGAGAGTCTATGGGAATGTCACACTAAAATACTTGTGAGATAAAATGACCCAATGACTGAGATTTCCTCCACAGTCATCTGGGTTCTGTGGAGAAGGGGTGTGTGTGTGCATGTGAGGAGAGTGGGGAGGGAATGAATGCAACATGATAAAATGATGGTTGAAGTGGTGTGAGGACTATAAGGGGATTTATTATAGGATTGTCTCAGCTTTTTATGTTTGAAATTATTCACCATAAAATATTTTTAAAGGATAAAATGGGTAACTGCATATATTTCACATGGATTTTCCGAGTATTAAATGAGATAATATATGTCAAAGTATAGTGTCTGGAATAGAATAAGTTTGGGAAGATGTTAATTTCCCCTTTTTCTTTCAAAATACGGCAGCCCCCTCTTGTCTCTTTCTTTGATTCTTTCTTTCTTTCTCTCTCTCTCTCTCTCTCTCACACACACACACACACACACACACACACACACACACACACGAGATGTTCTGCAAGAGGTGAATGGCCCAAGTAGGGGTTTGTGAAAGACTCATTTCCTCTCAGAGAGAAATCAAAGGCTAGTGATTTTCCATAATCTTCGAGTCTGGAATCTTAGGAATTAGACCTTTCTACTTTGGGAAGGAATCAACTCTTGAACTCCATTAAGCAGTGACCAGTGTTAAATGGAGAGCAGGATTCCCCAGGGCAGGGTGTGTGTGGGGGGGTTACTCATAGACATAGCTCTCTAGCCCTGGGAGGGATCCAGGCCTGTCACAGGCACCAGAGTGGAGAGGCCCGATCACGAGAGGAAAAGAGTGCACAGTGAAACCAAATAATGGGTGCTGAACTCCCCCAAAGGCCCCCCCCTTTTAAGAATGACAACTTACCTGAGAAGGGGTTTCAACTCCCTGAAATTTAGTACTGGTGCTTTTATCTGTTCGCCGTTCTCCAAAATAATAAAGGCTCTCCTACGGAAAAGGGAGCAACACAGTCATGGCTCACATGCACTTTCTTTTCCTGTGGAAGGCATTCTTAAAGGTTCTAAGGGTATATTATTTCCTTAAGTCTGCAGCCTTTAGGCAGAGGTTACTTAAACTAAAGTTAACAACAACAAAAAATCGTATCAAGGTTTTTTATACAAATGCACTCACATACAACTGAAACCAAAGTTTCACAAAACTTACCTTTTGATATTTTCTATTCAAATCTAGTCCATTTTATTTTTAAAAATGCTAGTCACAACCCAACAAGTTGACTTTACAATTCACTGACAGATTGGACCCAGTTTGGAAAACACTGGGGAAGAGCCTCCATTTTCCTAACCTGTGTGTCTCAAATTAGGAATAAAGCAGATGGTGGCACCAGAGGGTGGGGCATTGGAGACAACCCGAAGTTTCTCTTCTCAGACTGCTGGCCAAGTGGGGAGCAGAGCTGCTGGGCATGTCCGTTCAGTGGGAACTTCTCAGCACAATCATGGCAGAAATAAGACTGAGAACCCCACTTTAAGAGCCGGAAATAGCCCACCCTGTCTCTGCAGAAATTTTCAGAGGGCCCAGCCTCCAATAGATCCCATAGATATTGACTATGAGAGATTAATAACATCAAGGAGAGATTTTGTTCTGTATTGGAAAATGTACCTTTTACCTACCTAGTGCTTCTAAGGATGTTGGAGGTCCTTTGGAGAACCTACCAAGCCAGTCTTGATATTATTCTTGTGAGGAAGGAGACCGTCCCCTAACTGGGGGCATAAGAATGGGGCTGGGAGCAACTGAGCTGTAGGAGGCATTATGACTGTGGAGTTGTTTTACACTTGGACAGCTTGACTTTACCCCCCCTCTTAATCCTGTCCCTAATAGACCCTACCTTTATTTAAAATGTTGGTATTACTGTAGACATCATGGATTTTTTCCATTAATCTTGATTTTAAAACATACTGCATTCTATTATTTCTCTTAATTACTGAAAATTTTGGCATTCTCTTAAATTTTGTGCCTGAGGGGAGTTTCTCACAGACCTCACCCTAGCCCTGGCCCAGACTAAGAGGCACCTAGGTCAGTTACTAACCAGTGCAAATTAAACTAGGAAATATGGTATATTAACTAACTAGAATGTAAAGAAATTTTTGGAAAAAAAAACAAGGACATATCAAAATGAGGCTTTCTAATAAGTGGATCTCTAATTACAACTTCATTAAGTACCACGACTCAAAGAACCATCTTAACATCCTACCAGTGAGGTTTCAGAACTATCAGATTCAGTCAGCACAAGATCATCTATAGTAACATCTTTCCTACCTCTGCAGTTGTAAATATTCCACTGGCAATAAGGTAGGCACAAATCATCGTTCCAGTTCTTCCTGCAAAAGAAAAGAAGTTAGTCCATGAACAACCTGTTCATGGCAGTACTTGGTATAAAGATGCTGTCAGAAATATTCAAAGAGTTCATTTGGGATCAATTTTCTTTCCCTCTGAAAGTGCTTGTTCAAAAGATTTTAATTCAGGAATAGCCAAAGCTGTTTCATTGCTCTGAGGCTGTATCTAGAATTCTGTCCCCTGTGCACAAAGGCACGTGATGTTCTTGAATCCCTGCTGCTGGGGACTGCAGTAACGGGCAGAGCCCGTGAGGTCTCCTCTAGGACCCTAGAGCTAAAGAGCTACTTACCAGTTAAGAACTAATTACACACCCTGTTTTTCCAACTAACATAAATAAAAGTACCTATAAAAGATAAAACATGATCAGAACCCAAAACATTACATAGCATTTATAACACCCATTTTTTCCTTCTATTTTTGAGTCTTTAAGTGTGTTATGAAACATACATGAAAGTAAACAGAACAGTATAACAAACCCCATATATCTATGGGTTTCCCAGAGTATACTATATTGCTGTCCTTGTTTTGCTCCTCTTCCTTCCCTCCATGTTTTTCTTCCTCTCTTCCTCCACAGCATTTCATTTTTTAAACTTTTTGTAAGTATGCTCTACACCCAGCACAGAGCCCAGTGGAGGGCTTGAACCCATGACCCTGAGATCAAGATCTGAGCTGAGATCAAGTGTCAGACACTTAACCAACTGAGTGACCCATGCACTCCCTTTAAAATAGCATTTTAAAGCAAACCCTTGATTTCATGTTATTTAATCCTCAAAATTTATGTTCTACTCTAAATTACAGTTTTGCTCTGCTATACAAAATTTGATTTAAAAAATACAGTGTGTCTTTTATTTCTACAGTTATCTGTAGCTTTTGTCTTAGTCAGTGTATGCTGAACTTACTTTGTGTAATTTCAAGCTTACCCTTGTAACTTTAGATATATACTACTTCCTATTCTTTTTTTTTTCAATGAACAACTAAACTTATTTTGGAAAACATTCTAAGCCAAGTACTTCCAAAAAAGACTTTTTACCACCTCATGCTGTGACACATAAAGGCTTCTTGCTAAAGGAAATCCCGACTATTACCAATCCTGCTGTCAGTGGTAAAGACTGTTAACATTTCAGTTCTGTCTGGAGGCCATCCCTGGGTCTCTATAACTGGTATATTTCCATTGGAAAACACTTTTGCAGGTTCCATGTCCTTGTGGCTGTGTACAGTCACAGACACAGTACATATCCTATCATCCAATCAAGTCAAGTACGGCAGGTAAGCATAAAAAGATACATACTTACCTTCAGTCGTTTATCTTAATTTAAAACATAAGCATTTGGAAAATAGTGTGGAGTTTCCTTAAGAAATTAAAAATAGAGCTACCCTATGACCTGCAATTGCACTACTGGGTATTTACCCCAAAAATACAGATGGAGTGAAAAGAAGGGCCATCTGTACCCCAATGTTCATAGCAGCAATGGTCACAGTCACCAAACTGTGGAAAGAACCAAGATACCCTTCAACAGACGAATGGATAAAGAAGATATGGTTCACATATATATAAAGGAATATTATACCTCATCAGAAAAATGAATACCCAACTTTTATAGATGCTAAAAAAGCATTTGACAAAGTATAGCATCCTTTCTTGACCAAAACTCTTCACAGTGTAGGCATAGAGGGTACATACCTCAATATCATCAAAGCCATCTATGAAAAACCCACAGCAAATATCATTCTCAATGGAGAAAAACTGATTGCTCTTCTGCTAAGGTCAGGAACATGGAAGGGATGTCCATTATCACCACTGCTATTCAACATAGTACTAGAAGTCCTAGCCTCAGCAATAAGACAACCAAAAGAAATTAAAGGCATCCAAATTGGCAAAGAAGAAGTCAAACTATCACTCTTTGCAGATGATATGATACTTTATGTGGAAACCCCAAAAGACTCTACTCCAAATCTGCTAGAACTTGTACAGGAATTCAGTAAAATGTCAGGACATAAAATCAATGCACAGAAATCAGTTGCATTTCTATACACCAACAGCAAGACAGAAGAAAGAGAAATTAAGGAGTCAATCTCATTTACCATTGTACCCAAAACTATAAGATACCTAGGAATAAACCTAACCAAATAGGCAAAGAATCTGTACTCAGAAAACTATAAAGTACTCATGAAGGAAATTGAGGAAGACACAAAGAAATAGAAAAATGTTCCATGCTCATGGATTGGAAGAACAAATATTGTGAAAATGTCTAAGCTACCTAAAGTAATCTACTCATTTAATGTAATCCCCATCAGAATCCCATCAATTCTTTTCAAAGAAATGGAACAAGTAATCCTAAAATTTATATGGAACCAGAAAAGACCTTGAATAGCCAGAGGAATGTTGAAAAGAAAGCCAAAGTTGGTGGCATCACAATTCCAGACTTCAAGCTCTATTACAAAGCTGTCATCATCAAGACAGTATGGTACTGGCACAAAAACAGACACAAAGATCAATGGAACAGAATAGAAAGCCCAGAAACAGACCTTCAACTCTATTGTCAACTAATCTTTGACAAAGTGGGAAAGAATGTCCAATGGGAAAAGGACAGTCTCTTCAACAAATGGTGTTACGAAAATTGGACAGCCACATGCAGAAAAATGAAACTGGACCATTTCCTTACACCACACACGAAAATAGACTCAAAATGGATGAAGGACCTCAATGTGAGAAAGGAATCCATCCAAATCCTTGAGGAGAACACAGGCAGCAACCTCTTCGACCTCAGCCACAACAATTTCTTCCTAGAAATATCACCAAAGTCAAGGGAAGCAAGAGCAAAAACGAACTATTGGGACTTCATCAAGATCAAAAGCTTTTGCACAGCAAAGGAAACAGTTCACAAAATCAAAAGACATCTGACAGAATGGGAGAAGATATTTGCAAACAACATATCAGATAAAGGGCTAGTATCCAAAATCTATAAAGAACTTATCAAACTCAACACCCAAAGAACAAATAATCCAATCAAGAAATGGGCAGAGGACATGAACAGACATTCCTACAAAGAAGAATCCAGATGGCCAACAGACACAGGAAAAAGTGCTCCACATCACTTGGCATCAGGGAAATACAAATCAAAACCACAATGAGATACCATCTCACACCAGTCAGAATGGCTAAAATTAACAAGTCAGGAAATGACAGATGCTGGCGAGGATGCAGAGAAAGGGGAACCCTCCTACACTGTTGGTGGGAATGCAAGATGGTGCAAGCACTCTGGAAAACAGCATGGAGATTCCTCAGAAAGTTGAAAACAGAGCTACACTATGACCCAGCAACCGCACTACTAGGTATTTACCCTAAAGATACAAATGTAATGATCCAAAGAGGCATTTGCACCCAAATGTTTTTAGCAGCAATGTCCATAATAGCCAAACTATGGAAAGAACCTAGATGCCCATCAACAGATGAATGGATAAAGATGATGTGGTATATATACAATGGAATACTATGCAGCCATCAAAAGAAACGAAATCTTGCCATTTGCCATGTTATGAAACTAGAAATCAATTATAAGAAGAAATCTGGAAAAATCACAGATACATGGAAGTTAAATAATATGCTACTAAACAATGAATGGGTCAAGCAAAATCAAAGAAGAAATCAAGAAATACATAGGGACAAACAAAAATGAAAACACACTGGTCCAAAATCTTTGTGATGCAGCAAAAGCGGTCCTAAGAGGCAAGTGTGTAGCAACAGAGGCCTACTTAAGAAGCAAGAAAAAAATCCCAATTGTACAACCTAACCTTACAGCTAACAGATATAGAAAAAGAACCAACAAATCCCAAACAAGTAGAAGGAAGGAAATACTAAATATTAGAGCAAAAATAAACAAAACAGAAAGTGAAAAACAATCAAACAGAAACAGACCAACGAAACCAAGAGCTCGTTCTTTGAAAAAAAAAAAGAAATCAACAAAACTGGTAAACCTTTAGCCAGACTCATCAAAAACAAAAAACAAAAATAGAAAGAGAGGACTCAAACGAAATCACAAATGACAGAAGAGAAATAGAAACCAACACTACAGAAATGCAAAGGATTATAAGAGAACACTATAAAAAAACTGTATGTGAACGGACAGGATAATTTAGATAAAATTCATAAATTCTTAGAAATGTATAATTTCCCAAATCTGAATCAGGAAGAAATAAAATATGTGAACAGAGTGATTACCAACAATGAAATTGAGTCAGTAATTTTAAAAAACTCCCAACAAACAAAAGTCCAGGAAAAGATGGCTTCACAGGTAAATTCTACCAAGCATTTAAAGAATATATGTGTATTCTCAAACTATTCCAAAAATAAAAAGAGGAATGAAATTCATTTATTCTATGAGGCCAATATTATCCTGATACCAAAACCAGATAAAGGCACTACAAAAAAAAAAATCACAGGCCAATATCTCTGATGAACATAGATGCAAAAATCCTCAACAAAATACTAGGAAACCAAATCCAACAATACTTAAAAAAATCATTCACTGTGAGCAAGTGAGATTTATACTTGACATGCAAATGTGACTCAATATTCACAAATCAATTAATGTGATATATCATATCAATGAAAGATAAAAACCATATCATTTCAACAGATGCAAGAAAAAGCATTTGACAAGGTACAAAAACCATTAATGATTAAAAACCCTCAACAAAGTAGGTTTAGAGGAAACATCTCAATATAATAAAGGCCATATAAGAAAAACTCACAGATAACATCATACTCAATGGTGAAAAACTAAGAGCTTTTCCCCTAAGATCAGAAACAAGACAAAGATGTCTACTCCCCATTCTTATTCAACATAGTACTGGAAGTCCTATCCACAGCTGACTAGAATAAAAGGCATTCAAATTAGTAAGGAAGAAGTAACAGTATATTTGCAGATGACATGATACTATATATATAAATAAAAAACCTTAAAAGATTCCACCAAGCTCGGAGTCAAGATGGCGGGCGGAGAAGTAGCAGCTGAAACTACATCAGGTAGCAGGAGATCAGCTAGATAGCTTATCAAACCATTGCGAACACCTACAAATCCAACCGGAGATCAAAGAGAGGAAGAACAGCAATTCTGGAAGCCAAAAATTGGCCACTTTCTGGAAGGTAGGACTGGCGGAGAAGTGAATCGAAAGCGACGGGAGGATAGACCACGGCGGGGGGGAGGGGCTGGCTCCCGGCAAGCGGCGGAGCAACGGAGCACTAAATCGGGACTTTTAAAAGTCTGCTCCATGGAGGGACATCGCTCCAGAGGCTAAACCGGGGTGAAGCCCACACGGGGTCAGCGTGGCCCCAGGCCCCGCAGGGTCACAGAAGGATCAGGGGTGTCTGAGTGTCGCAGAGCTCACAGGTATTGGAGCGGGGAAGCCGGCTACAGAGACAGAGCCGAGGAGTGAGCTCTCAGCTCGGGGTTACCTTGAACCGGTCTCAGGCTGGGTGAGCTCAGAGCGCGGCCAGAGGCGAGGGAGACGGGAGTGATTGGGACTTTTCTCTGAGGGCACACTGAGGAGTGGGGCCCCGAGCTCTCGGCTCCTCCAGGCCGGAGACTGGGAGGCCGCCATTTTCATTCCTGTCCTCCAGACTCTACGGAAAGTGTTCAGGGAACCAAAGCTCCCGAAAGCGAAACCGAGCGGATTACATAGCCCGGCCCCTGGTAAGGGTGGTGCGACTCTGCCTCGGGCAAAGACACTTGAGAATCACTACAACAGGCCCCTCCCCAAGAAGATCAAAAGAAATCCAGCCAAGACCAAGTTCACTTAACAAGGAGAGCAGCGGAACTCCAGAGGAGGAGAAAGCAATGCGTGGAATTCATGGCTTTCTCCCCATGATTCTTTAGTCTTGCAGTTAATTCCATTTTTTCTTTAATTTTATTTTTTTTCTTTTTCTCTTTTTCTGCTAAATTTTTTTTAACTTTTACCCTTTTCTTTTTTTAACATTTTTTAAGTAGTTTATCTTAACAATACCTTTTCCAAAAAAATAATAATCTTTTTTGAGCCTTCATTATTATAGTCATATTTTATCCTTCATAATATTTAACTTTATTTTTTGTATTCACATAAGGGTTTTTTATTCTAAAAAATTTGGGGTACAACTTCCTCTAGTGGATCAAAAGACACCCTAAATCTAGCTCCAAGCTTGTTCTAGTCTCCAGCCTGAGCAAATTCTCTCCACTTTCTTTTTCTTTATTCTCCCGACCAACTTAATCAACTCCTTTTTTTTAGAAATTAAAAAAAAAATTTGTTTTTCATCTTTATAGGCATATTCCATCCCTTCACTGTGTTTCCTCTTATATACATTTTTCATTCTTTAAAATTTTGGGAGGTACTTTCTTCTAAGAGACCAAAATACCCCACAATTAAGTGGGTGACCCTGTTCTAGTCACCAGTCTAATATATATATTTTTTTCTTATATTTTTTCTTTATTTTTTTTAAAGATTTTATTTATTTATTTGTCAGAGAGAGAGCGAGCGAGAGAGCTAGCACAGGCAGACAGAGTGGCAGGCAGAGGCAGAGGGAGAAGCAGGCT
>PISX010011434.1:0-65346 GCA_004024625.1 Mellivora capensis
AAATAAATAAAATCTTAAAAAAAAAAAAAAAAACAGAAGCTGAAGCTTTATCTGGCTGGGGGCTTTTGGTTAACCGCAGCCACTCATTTTGGTCTGGCCTTCGTCCCCATAGAAAGCCAGTGATTCCCGGAGAGAGCTTTGAGGCAGTTGGGATTCATTCCAACCCATTTCTGAAGCAAAGAAAACAACTCAAATCACTCTAGCATGAGGGAAGAGAATCATGATTTTCAAATAATTTGTCATTGTTACAGCTTTTCAGAGATTTGTATGTTATTTTATTGCATTGACAAAAGAAAATTATCCCTAATTCCTCCCTTAAGCTCCACAGTGTATAAATATATTTCTCCCTTGACCCCAAGTGGAAACATGAATGAAGGGAATTATGACTTAAAACTGTATAAGTTAGTTGTCACCGGAATAATGCTACCCAAACATACACATACACACTCTCAACCAAATTCAGCATTTTAGGACAAAAGTCATTCCTTCTTATAGGTAGGACTTAAGTCAGCTTGGGCATAGTTAGTCTGGGCTGGGCTGGGCTGGGCTGGGTAGCTCTGCAGTGAGCTGCCACCCCTGGAGTGGACTAGGGTATCCTCAGGTCTAGGTGACTCTTCTCCATGTGTCTCTCATCCTTCTGGGACCAGTGGTCCAGCCAGACATGTGCTTCTTCTGGCAGGAGCAGAGGCACAAGAGGAAAAGCAGGTGTGCCATACTGATGTTCCCCAAGGGATACTGGCCAAAGAAAGTAGAGCTCAGAGACAAAATATGAGAATGGAACAGTGGCAAAGGGGTAGGTGCATGAAGGAGAGAAGAAAAGGGGCATTCCTTCAGTCAGCCATCTCAGCAACCGCTTCCTGCCCCTTCTCTCCATGCATCCACTTTCTGGAGAAACCCGAAGGAGAGATTGATCCTCCATGATTCTAGGCTACCAAGAGTTAGGCTGTTACATTTCCTCCTCCATTTATGGGCATTCTCCCCTCTGCCATATAGTGCATCCTTTTTCTGGCCCTATCGTTGTGAAAACAGAAGTTGCTCTCAAATTGAAATAATTTTGACTCCGACAGAATATAGAAAATATTCAACTGCATGCACAGTAATAAAAGCACTCCTTCTTCCTTCTCTAAGAACTTTTCCTGGGAAGCAGTATCCTATGCTCACTGAGGTCCAAGCTTCCCTCTCAGTTGCTCTGAGCACCAGGAATAGCAGCACCCAGGCACCAGCGACAGCAAGGGACTCTTCTAGACGGTCAGCGAGTCAGCCAAGATGAATGGAAAGGCCCATGTGCGACTCATTTTCTGTACAGCATGTGCATCCTTAGAACAATACAAATAAATTCTCTCAATTGCCCCCAGCCTTGGGACATATGTAGAGAATGTGCTGGTTTTGCAGAAGAATTTAAATTAATAGGTGTGACCTTCCAGTGACTCGCCCTGCATTCTCATAAATTTGTTCTGTTTGCTAACAATGCTCCAGTGAGAGACACTCTGGAAGTTTCTAGCATGAAAACCCACAAATTTGACACGATTTTATAATTCAAGGAGTCTATTAAAAATAAAATAAAGCAGGGACTGTAACTTTCTAGGGTGCCTTCATGTTTTGGTGGTGTTTGGAAATTATTCATAAAATACATTTTGGAGTCAAAATCCCCCCCTTCCTTTTTTTTTCAAAAGCAAATTCTTTGGTGGTGTTATTAAATACCACGTAATGTCCTAACAAATTGCTGATGAGTGCTTCCTGCAGACCCAGCTGTGTGAACAGCATTGCTGGTGGGGAAATGAGAATGTTTTCTGATGCCTTCTGGAGCCCAAGCTGCAAAACTAATATTTCTATGTTCATTTCTTTCTATTTTCTTCTGTTGTGCATGATATTGGAGGCACAGCAGTTGGAATTTGACAGGAAGGGAGTATTTAAAACACAGGCAAAATGGCTCTCTTCTCTCTAGCATGTCAGTACATTTGTGAGAATCTGTCAGCCACTGGCATCGGCCCTCTTTGTGCGGTTCTCAGTTTTGCTCACACCTCCTAAAATAAAGCTAATATACTCAGTACTCAGCGTATTAAATTCTGCAAATGGCACTGAGTTAAACTGTAATATCTAGTGAAGCTTCCCTCCTGGAATGCATGCTGCCTGCGCTCAGGGACCTTGACCCATTTTCTTCATTGTTCCAGCCAGTGGTTGGCACATTGTAGGTACTCAAACAAATATTCATTCAATAAATAAATGAATGGTGGCTCTACATCGTCACTTCCATTCTGAAAGTATCTCAGCCGGTCGAGCAAGCTCCTTAGCCATATGATGAATCACTGACTGCAGAGAAAATGTTCTAACTCTAGCTGGCATTCAAGGCTCTCCGCGATCCAGCTGACCATCTCTTTGGCTTCCATACGCTCTCTGGGAGCTACTTTATGGAAACAGTATAGTGTAGTAATTAAGGGCTAGAGCTAGTGTCCTACTAGGACCTGGTTCAAATCCCAGTTCCATTGACGCCGGCTGTGCTGTTTTGAGAAAGTTCCTCAGCATCTCCCATTCTCAGTTTCTGCATCTGTTGGAGAAAATAACAGCAAAAACTTCATCTGGTCCATAGGAGGTTTAAATGTGTTAGCATATGTGCAACCAGTGTGTTGAACAGATGTGTACGTGGTCATAATCAAAATCCAACTGCATTTTTTTTTTCCTGTTGTCCCTTTAAACTGTACTTGTTGGGAGAAATCCCTCCTTGCTGCTCATGAAAGGAGAAAAGTCAGTTCCTGTCTTCAAGATAATCAAGGTTTGTTCAGGGGAAGAGGTAAAAGGCTGGTGATGGAAATACAAGACAGACCCAACTACTCTGTCTTGCAACTTCAGGGAATCCATTCCAGAGGTCTCTCATGGGTCCTGTCAGCCTGGGGGTGGGGAAACTCTTCAACATTCTTTTCACAGAATTGTCTCTCTGGTCACCTGAATTTCTTTCTTTTCTTTCCCATTCTATCTTTCTTTCTTTCTTTTGTTAAGATTTATTTATTTGTCTTAGAGAGAGAGAGAGCAGGGGTGGGGGGACAGGCAGAGGGAGAGAGAAGCTTAAACAGACTCCGTGCTGAGTGCAGAGCCCAACACAGGGCTTGATGCCACAACCCTGAGATCACAGCATGAGCCAAAACCAAAAGTTAAACACTCAACCAACTTCAACCCTAGTCACCTTAACTTCTAAGTGGGAGATGAGCTTCAAGAGCTACGGAGCAGGTTCTGGATCCTTTCCTTTCAAAATCTCCATAAGCAACTCACACCCATTATTGGGATCTGAGAGTCACTGTGTTGGCAACGCAGGTAAAACTAAAGCCAATGAGCCCCATTACTGTACCTTGTTACAACCCTAAAGCACTTCCCATAACTTTCATGCTTCAAAAGCTCCTCATACTTGTTAATGTCCTTGGAGGGAGACTCTTTTCCAGCAGATGTTTCCACTCAGAAGGGCCCTTCCTGCATCTTTTCACCTCAAGATGTGATTTGCATACTGTGCTGGCCCACACATGACAAAGAGGGCTGGAGGACATCCAGCCTAAGACCTAGCGGGAAGGGCTGAGAGGAGGATGGGAGAGAAAAATAGGGAATTCTTGTTGGAGCAACATTTGGGTCGAAGCTGTAAGGATAGATAACACTCAGTTATAACAGAGACAGAAGGTTCCAGCAGGGAAAGGCTACATTGGCAATTAATCTCATATTAACTTATAACATCTCAAACGATCACTGACATTTTTCTTTGTCTATGTTTTGTTTCACATGAGAATGGTTTTATTTTCTTCATTACATCCATTAGAAGCTAATTTAGAAGCTACCCACTAAATTTGTGCTCTTATTATATCATATATGTTCTCTAAGAAATGTTTCTAGAAAAGATAATGTTATTGGCCCCAAAGAGTAAGGATTTCTATAAGCAGATCCCTAAATTGTTTGATTCATGTAATTAGTGGGCTGTGATTAAAAGCAGAATCATAGGGGCGCCTGGGTGGCTCAGTGGGTTAAAGCCTCTGCTTTCGGCTCGGGTCATGGTCCCAGGGTCCTGGGATCGAGCCCCACATCGGGCTCTCTGCTCCGCGGAGAGCCTGCTTCCTCCTCTCTCTCCCTGCCTGCATCTCTTGCCTACTTGCAATCTGTCTGTCAAATAAATAAATAAAATCTTAAAAAAAATAAAAATAAAAGCAGAATCATAGACTATTTTGTTCTGGCATCCTTCTGGATCAGGGTCAAGGTCTGTTCAGCTCACTTCCTCAGGGATATACTACATGATGAAGTGAATGAACAGGCCCCTTGAGGAATATACCTGCTGGTCAGAAAATTCTGAAGCTCACCAATCCCTCTGTTTGTCTTCTTCTTGGGCACTTAGCAAAATCTGAGCATAGAGCAAAATTTAATCTCTCATCCCTTTTATAGTGAAGATGTTATAACATGGCTAAGTTATGGCCAAAGAATGAAGGCAAAATGGCGGGCATCACTGTCAGGACTGTACCATACACACCTCCTATACCCAATCTTACCTTACCTTACCTTACCTTATCATCTTATCTTATCTTATCTTATCTTCCCTCCCCTCCCCTCCTCTCCTTTCCTCCACTCTTTTATCCTCTCCACTCTTCTCCTCTCTCCTCCCCTCCCCTCCCATTCTCTTCTCTTCTCTCTAAAGGTCCATGGAGGCCTCATATTGAAGATGGTTATGATAGAAGGAACCTGAGTGCCTAAATAACTATGCAGAGCAGGTCTCCACCTATCCCTCCCTGTCAGTCAAGAAAGCATTGGAGAAAAGTAGGGAATACTTGTACTCAGGAATATGAGGCACATAGGTGAATTTTTATTTGTTTATTTTTAAAGACACACTTTTATTTTAATGCATGATAACAAGTACCTTCTATTTATGGTAAATTTATTTGCAGGAGTGATATAAAATTTCTTTATTGAATAAATATGTTCAACTAAAATATTGAGTAAATAATATGTGGATGTGCATATGACAAAATAAAATTTAAGGATGGAATTCCAGGCAATATTGCCTTAGAAAAGTATAATTTTGAACCTCATTGGTTTTAACACTGTGATTTTTTTTTTTTTGAGATCACTATTCTATGAGTAGGCAGAGAATGGCTCCTCCATGGGGATGATATGTCTTCCAGGTTACACTGAGGAAAACAAATTATAAACATATCTCAACAGAGAGAATTTAACATAAGGAATTAGTTTAAAGGGCGTTGGAAAATTGGGGGTGCCTGGATGGCTCAGTGGGTCAAGCATCCAACTCTTGATTTCAGCTCAAGTCTTGATCTCAGGGTTGTGAGACCAAGCCCTGAGTTGGGCTCTTCCCTGGGTATGGAGCCTGCCTAAGATTCTCTCTTTCCTTCTCCCTTTGCCCTTCCATACCCCTCTCTCCCTCTCTAAACAAATAAATAAATGGTGTTGGCAAATTGAAAATCTAAAGCAGGGCAATGATGTCACATAGAGATAGTAACCATACCCACAAGAAGATGGAGGGACAGAAGTGGTTGGAGTTATAAGAATCTAGAAGAAGCCTCAGGAATAGTCCCATGAAGCTGGTACTCAATCTTGAGGAACAAGACTGGATGGATTTAGTGCCATAAATGTTTGGCAGAGGAATGATCACTACCTTGAATGGTCCTAAATCCCCAAGGGGACATATAATGGTCACTTTTAGGTATGTGTGCCCACTGATTTTCTAATTGAGTACCAAAGAAGTGATGGATCTTTGGTCACTCTTCTTAACCTCAGTATCAAACTGCAACTCATCTTTGGGAAAAGACATCATCCTATAATTTTTCCATCATATAACCTTCCTTTTCACTATGTAAGGACAATTTCTGCCTGGGTAGTCCTCCCTCTAGCTGACGATCAGATTGGTCTACAGGTACCTGATATGTGACCTAAGACAGAAAAATAACCCTAACAACAGAACCAAGCTCCTGGGCAGGGCAAAACTGGCCATGGATAGAGATAGACTTGATGCCTTGTGAATGACTCATGGGGTGGGATCACTCTGGTGATATTTCAATGCTCGATGTCCTCTTTTTGTTGTTTTGTATTTAATAGGATAGACAAAGCAAGCCCATAATGATAAAATTAACTGTATGAACCTACATAGCAAATATATATATATATATATATATGCTATATATGGTATATATAGTTTTTGCAACAGTATTGTTGCAAAATCATATACAAAATAAAAAAAAGGTGATTGGATTTCTAAGCTATATGCTTATATATATATATATATATATATGCTTAGAAATCCAATCACCTTTTTATATATATATATATATATAAAAGCATATATATATGCTTAGAAATCCAATCACCTTTTTTTTATTTTGTATATGATTTTGCAACAATACTGGCAAAAATTTAGGGGCCAAAGTGGTACTTTCAACCTACGAGGTTGGGCCAGAATCAGGTTTGGGAAACAATTGTTACATTTTGTTTGCGAAGACACAGAACTTAGGCGTTCGGAACATGGCTCCAAAGACAGATTGGGTGGACTTGAGTCGTAACTCCGAAGCATATTAGGGGGCAAAGTTACTTAACTTCACCGTGATTCAGGTTTCTCATCTGTAAATGAGGTAAATATAGGAGGACTTTGATGACGATTGAGTTCATGTGTATAGAATGTATTGTATTTTTTTGGTGCTCCCTCATACACACACATTTGAAACCCAAAATGAGATCATGATAATAATAAATTAAGAGTCACGGTCCATATAAACTGCATATAACGTTCCATTTTCTATGCTCAGTTCTTTTTATACAGTTTCAGGACAAGTCCACGAAGTAGAAATCGTTAGCCTGGGGTCTGATTTCTCTACAGCAGAGGAAGCTATGATTCTTTTATAGCAGAAATAGGAATCTGTACAAGGCACCAAAATGCAAGTAATGGATTTGGGATTTGAAGACTGGTTTCTCTGATTCCAAAGCCTCTGTTTTTAAATCACTAGGCTCCATTGCCTCAATCTTCAATTATATAAAAATTTTTAAAGTAAATTATAGTATATCCATACAAAGGAACATTGTACAGTTATAAAAAGTAGCATTACAGAAGTATGATTATTTGTATTAAAAGAGAGACAAGCTATAATCTTTGAAAAAGAAGCAGATTGCAACATAGAATGTTTACTTTGATCACATTTTTCTTAAAAATGCAAATGTGTATGTACTCAGAAAAAAATTGAAGGTGTTTATAGAAAAATGAATGATGATTATCTCTCAAGAATTGGGGTATTTATTATCTTTTGGAGAGCTATGTTTATTTTTATAAAAGTGAGCATATATTACCATGGAAATCCATTTATACTTTTTTCTTTAAATCACTTAATTTTGTAGATTGCTATGTTAGAAATGCATGTAGCCATTTAGAAGTAACCTTGAATAAATATTTCATTACATTAGAAAATATTCTTGATACAATTGACATACTATAATCATGCTTTTCACTATGAACTCAGTTTTATTTTAAACAATATAGGGACACCAAGGTGGCTCAGTTGGTTAAGCATCACATTCTTGATCTCAGCTCAGGTCTTGATCTCAGGTTCATGAGTTCAAGCCCCACATTTTACACCACTCTGGGCATGGAGCCCATTTAATTAAAAAAAAACTAAATAAAAAATAGATACAAATATAATTTTAAATATTACTAAAAGCAAAATATTATGTGTTGGAAATCTCTGGATATGAAATTACAACTGATTTTTTTTCTTATACTCTTCTATAGTTTTCTAACTTTCTAGAATTAGAGAAAAACATGGTCAGAGTATACATTCTATTTCACAACCAGCTGCCAGAGTAGCACACCCAGATGAGGAATGTATTGCGGGAAAAATCCAAGTAGACCCACAGGGCATTGTGATTCTTACTTGGTTATAGGAACAACCAGAAGCAACTATCCTTCCCCTTGGAAGGGATGGCTCCTTTTTTTTTTTTTTTTAACGTAGGCTCCATGCCCAGCGTGGAGCCCAACTTGGGGCTTGAAGTCATGACCCTGAGATCAATATCTCAGATGAGATCAAAAATCGGATGCTTAACCCACTGAGTCACCCAGGTGCCCTTTCAAAGTGATCTCTCAGCATGCCCCACGCCACTGGGCCCTTAGAAATTTCATAGAGCTAGAAGCCCCCTGAATATTAGTCAGATATATCCCCCATCTTGGACTCACAAATCACTCACCAAAAACTCTAGAGTGGTCACTACTTCATGCTCACTGAGTCCAATCAGTATGATGCCATCAACGTAATAGACCAATGTGATGTCGTATGTCAGGGACAGGTGATCAAGATTCCTGCAAACTACTTCATGCACAGCTAATATACCTCCGAGGTAGGACAGCGAGGGCACATTGCTGGCCTTGCCAACTGAAAGCAAACTGCTTCTGGTGGTCCTTGTGGACAGGTCTGGAGAAAAATGTGTTTGCCAGATCAGTAGCTGCCTACCAGGTCCTAGGGGGTGTGTTAATTTGCTCAAGCAGTGAAATCACATCTGGTGCAGCAGCTGCCATTCACCACCTGGTTCAGCTTACGACAATCCACTGTCATTCTCCAAAAATTCCTTGTCTTCTGCAGAGGCCAAGTGGGAGACTTGAACTGGGATGCAGTAGGATTCACCAGTCCTGCATCTTTCAAGACCTCGATTGTGGCACCGATCTCTGTAATAACCTCCAAGGAAGTATTACTTTCAATTTATGATTTCCCTGGGTAGAGGCAGTTCCAGTGACTTCCACATGGCCCTTCTCGCCATAATGGCCCTCACTGCATAGGCAGGAAACCAACATGGATATTTGCCAGCTGCTAAGTCTGTCTGTTCCAGTTATGTATTCTAGAACTGGGAAATTAACCACAGAATGGGTTAGGGAGCCCACTGGACCCACTGTGACATGAACCTGAGCTAAACCTCCATTGGTCACCTGACCCTTCCATGCTCCAGCTGTGACTAGGGGGTCACAGTGATACTTGGGGTCTTCTGGAATCAGTGTAAGGTCAGAGTTAGTGTCCAGTAGTCTCCAGAATGTCTGATTTCCCCCATGTACAGTTACCCTGGTGAAAGGCTTATGTCCCTTTGGGGAAGGTTGGAGTTAATAGTGTACACACACACACACACACACACACACACTTTTGAGTGGGCTGTGGGATGCCCAGACGGCTGGTAAAGCTGAGCTGTGGGTATGTCTAGAAGAGATTAGCATTTGAATTAGACTGAATAAAGAGGACCACCCTCACCAGTGTAAGTGGGCATCACCCTACCCATTAGGAGCCTAAACAGAGCAACAGGGCAGAGGAAGGGCAAATTCACTCTCTCTGCTTGAACTGAGGTATCCATCATTCTCCTGCCCTTGGACATCGGCTCTCCTGGTTCTTGGGCTTTTGGACCCAGAGTAGGATTTATACTATTTATCTCTGTTTCTCAGGCCTTTGGACTTGGGCTGAACTATACCACCAGCTTGCCTGGTCATCCAGTTGCGCAGGATAGATTATTGGACACTTCAGCCTACGTAACCGAATGAGTCAATTCCTGTAATAAATGTCCTCTCCTATGCATACATGTAAATCCTATTGTTTCTGTTTCTCTGGAGAATCCCGACTAATACACAGAGCCTGGGACATCTAAGATCAAGGGACCAGCAGATCGGTGTCTGGTGAGAACCTGTTTCCTGGCTTGTTGATGACAGTCTTTCCACCATGCCGTCACCTGGCAGAGAGCAAAAAGAGAAAGCAAGAATGCTAAGAACACTAATTATGTAGAAGCTTCTTCTTATAAGAACGTCTCCCAGTGGTGCCACCTTCCAAACACCATCACACTGGGGCTTAGAGTTTCAACATAGATTCCTAGAGGCTGCAAACATTCAATGCATAGCAGAGGACATGCATTGGGGTGGGGTGGGGTGTGGCAGGAGTTAATCTCTAGACAGAACTCCGATGAGATCAAGTGATGTGAGAGGTTGTGTACTTGTATCTGTGCAATTGGTACATCCCAAATGCACTTTAGATGGCAAACCTGCTTTGTGAAATAAATGGACGTGGGCTGAATACATAAATCTACTTTGAAATATACCATTTAGGGACGCCTGGGTGGCTCAGTTGGTTAAGCAGCTGCCTTCGGCTCAGGTCATGATCCCAGCGTCCTGGGATCGAGTCCCACATCAGGCTCCTTGCTCGGCAGGGAGCCTGCTTCTCCCTCTGCCTCTGCCTGCCACTCTGTCTGCCTGTGCTCGCTCTCTATCTCTCCCTCTCTCTCTGACAAATAAATAAATTTAAAAAAAAAAGATGTGGTTTGAAATATACCATTTAACAACTATATATACATATCTGAGTAGCCATTTTGGTAGGACCTCCATTCCTTAATCTATGTATATTTTTGAGTGGGTCCTGAAATTTCAGATCAACTCTGACAAACATCAGCTCTAGGGTTTCTCTAGTTAGTAAGCTAAACAGTTTCCCATCAAAGAAATGCACTCCATTCTCCCTTTAAAGGAGAACAATTTAGCAAGTGGCAGTGGGATTTTTTCTCTTCTTGAATCTTGAGAAAAATATTTAATTTGCCTTGCCATACCTTATTTTCAACCCAATTGTGTGTTATTTTTATACCATTTCAAAATCACCCAGGTGCCACATCTCAAAATGAGTTGGAACATAATCAATTACTCATCAATGACTAAGAATACTTACTCTTCCTCTACACAGAGGTTGACATTCACTTTAGCAGAGCACAGTTTTGAGGCTTGGTTTTTAAGCTTCCTAAATGTTTTTGCAAATAAATGTGACGTTCCCTGTAATTGAATAATGGAAACAGGAAAGGTTGCTTTATGTCAGAATAGGATTAAACTCCATCATTGTTTTTCTATTTCTCTAGAAAGTGTAGGGCCAAGTTACAGCACCTAAACTGACCAATAAGAGTCCAGCACTTCAGTGAAAGAAGATGGTTAGATTGAGAAACATTTGAATATCTTACAATTGTAATTGATCTACATTGTGGAGGAGAATCCTTCCCCCTGGGCTGTTCTTTGCTGTTCTCAGGTCCTTTCTTGTAATCATTTGGTGCCTACATCACCATCAGAGAAATGGATTTTTATGTCCATGTGTTTTCTTTAATTAAGGCAGTATTAAGCGATGATTAAATTGCAATATGAAAATGTATAATTGACCAGTCAATTAATAAATCCATTACGATTTACAGTTAAATGTCTTTCAGTGATGCTGTTTTACTGAGTCCTCTCTAGCAGCCTTCTAGAATAGGAAGGCGACTGAATTGAGTTCAAATCATGGCTCTGTCACTTTCCTAAAGTTGGACAAGCTAATCGACTTCTCTGGGACAGCATCCCTTTTCTCCATTTCTAAAGTGGGTTTAAAAAAGGATACTCACCTCATGGGGATGGAAGGAGTAGAGAAAATGCGTAGAGATTGCATACGTAAGTGCTCAATAAATGTTTGATGTGGTTACTGCTGATGCATAATTATTGTTATCAATATCTGTAACTGATTGGCACAGTTTCTGATATTTAATAAGAGATCGATGGATGCTTTTATTTGCTTCTTCCTCTCCATTCAGGCCTCTCCTTACCTAGAATCCTCTTGAGACCCACCAAAGGATAGATTCAAAACGCTCTCTTTTACAGTGAATTCAGGTCAGTGACACAAGATGAAGCCTTTACAGGCTGGTGTGGATGAAACCCACACATCTGGCTGTCTGCCCATAGTTCTAATTACTCATCATAATGCTTTTAGGAAAGAGTTACTCTCTTGCAAACAAACTTTGCATGTGGCAAAAAAAAAAAAAAAAAAAGAGGAATCAATCCTGTGTTCTGAATGACTGAGCTATCCCCTGTATACAGAACAAGGCTCAGAATGGAAACAAAACTATGAACAACAGCCACAGAAAATGCAGAAGCCTAGATGTGGAGCACGCAAATTCAGCACCTCTGGGAAATTAGACACAAAGCCTCCTTTTAATATAATCTCTCTTTGACTCTAAAGATCAGCTTCATCTGCTTTGTTCTTAAGAAAAATTTACGTTACAGTCAGAATTAAGTTTCCTGATACCATGTGAATGTGACCCTTGTCCCAGCTCTTACCAGCAACTGTAATTTTGGTCATAAATACTTGCCTGCGCATGTTAAACAAATGCCCTGGGGAAAAGAAGAGGCAAGGGAAGTTGACTCCAGCTGTCTAAGTAAGTCATATCGATGACCAGCTTGGGATCATGTCATTGACCTTTGAAAATCCCCATTGCCTGCACCACCAGGCACCTCCAATGAAGCCAGGTTTTGTGTAGCTGTAGTTGAATGTCAAGTGGATAAACAGCCTCAAAGCAGGAACCAATACTGGATACTCCCATTTTAAGGTGACAATATCACAATTATTTTGGTACTTTTCTCTATTAACATGCTATATATAATAGGACTTTGGGAAACACTTAGATTCTAGCATTTTATCCCTCTTAAAAAATCATCCATGAAAGGTGCTTCTTGCATTCATTTTCTTGGAGATTGAAATACTAGCTCAGTGAGGCTGAATTCGGTGTGTGTGGATGACTTGACATGCTAGGCAAAAGCAAATATGGAGTCAGTTTAGTACGATCATTAACAGAGTGAGTTTGGGAGCTGGACTCCATTCACGTGGGCTGGAGAATGTCACTTAACATTCTAAGCCTCAGTTTCCATGTGGGAAAGTGATTATAATAAACCCTGCCAAGGATTAAATGACTTGATTTGTGTAGGCATTGCTCACAGTGCTTGGGTCACTGTAACAATAATTGCAAAACAACTGCAACAAATGATACTTGTAGCATCATTTATTAGTTTCATTTTCACTCTGGGATCCTTTATGCAATGCATTTTTTCCTTTTCTGTCCTCAGCCATATAAGCATTTTCTTTGGAGAAACTGAAACAATCTTTTCTATTTCTCCAACAAAAATAGAGTCTCTTAAATTAGTTCATGATAATAGATCAAATGATAGGAAATATTTATTTGCAGCACTCATGTAACTATTGCATTCGAGTCCAGGTTTTCTGGGATTATATGAGTGGATATTCATTTAATCCCCATTGAAAACCATTTCCTTTTATGATGGGCATAAATAGACACACACACACACACACACACACACACACACACACACAAATGTGTGTGGAGCCTCCTAGATTATTGACTTGGAAAAAAATTTTAAATGTCAAATATCCTCCTGAAAGCTTTCTGACAGCAGGACAAGTTAGATTTTTCACAAAACAGTTTGGCCTCTAAAACAATCAGTTGCAAAATGCCAAAAGTAATCAGGAGGGATGATTCACGACTTCTACACCTGTTCTGAGGTGGAGAGAGGGAACAGTGGGTGGCAATTATACCAAGCAGCCATTTGGACTCTCCCTCCTTATTGGCCAATTAACTCTAAAAAAGATCCTTTGAGTTGGTGAAAAAAATGACTTAGGCCTAAGTCTGGAAAATTCACAGGTGGGCATTCATGGGTGTATATTGAAATGTTCCCATCACTAGCCAAAGGGGTGGTGGGGGAGAGAAATACTATAAATAAGTTGGCTGGAATAAAGCTGGCCATTTTTCAAGAGTCAGCCCATTACAGGGTTTCTCAAAGCAGGGCACATGGCTCGTCTTTTTGGAAATCACTCAAAGTACTTCATACAAATTCAGATTCCAGGGTCTTGCCTCAGGGTGCTAAATTGGAGTCTCGAATCACGGGGCCTTGAAATCTTCGTTTCTAAAAGGACCCCAGAGTGGTGCCGATGTACCGTAACTCACACTCACTGGCTTGGAAGCACAGAGTAGGGCAGACATCTACAGACAAGGTAGACCCCGTGAATGGGTTGAGTAAACCTGCAGGCACATATGAAGATCCTTTCTGATTATTCAATTTTAAAAAGTCTCATTGTTTGGTTGGGCTTCATTTCAGAATCACTCAGATCCTTTTCTAAATATTTCTCTTCTCCCCGTGTTCACAGTCCCACCTTCCATCCTAGCACTAGCACTCACAGAAAATCTAGGGACCATGACAGGAAGTCACTAAGCCAGCATGGTAAAATACCTTTTACATTTCTCTTGTTACTCGTGTAGTGACTCTTAGGTACATTGAAAATATGTGCGTCTGTGAGACCGTATGCACACACACACACACACACACACACAAAACTTTGAGTGGTCCAAGTATAAAATTTAAGAATATATATTATATATCAATACATGTATTGTTAATTATATGTTATATAATTACATATTTTCCTTGATTTATGATAGGAATACCTCCCAATAAACCCATCATAATTTGAAAATAATATGTCAAAAATGTACCTACCCTACAAAATACCATGGCTTCGCCTCACCTGTCTTACACATAGTCAGAACACTTCCATTTGCCTACACTGGGGCAAAATCACCTGTCACAGAGCTTATTCGATAATGAAGTGTTGAATATCTCATGTAGGGTATTAAATACTGTCCTGAAACTGAGAGATGGAATGGCTGTATGTATACCACATGATTGTCAGTATCTCCCGGTTGTTGACCTCCATAATTGCGTGGATGACTGGTAGCTGTCACACCCCAGTACCATGAGAGATGGTTGTACTTCATATTGCTAGCCTGGAAAAAGATCCAAACTCAAAATTAAAAGTATGGTTTCTACTGAATGTATATGACTTTTGTACCTTCAAATTCTAAACATGATAAGTTGGGGACCATCTGTGTATATTGCATATTGTAATTTATACAATAAATTACTTAAATAGCTGTTAACATATAACTTTACGTGACTATATGTTATATAATATAATTATATGTTGTGTATATATATAATACAATTTCTTTTATCTTATATTTGAAAATTTCTTCATATTCTAGGGGCGCCTGGGTGGCTCAGTGGGTTAAGCCTCTGTCTTCGGCTCAGGTCATGATCTCAGGGTCCTGGGATCGAGCCCCGCATCGGGCTCTCTGCTCAGCAGGGAGCCTGCTTCCCCTCTCTCTCTGCCTGTCTCTCTGCCTACTTGTGATATCTCTCTCTCTGTCGAATAAATAAATAAAATCTTTTAAAAAATTTCTTCATATTCTATCCAACTATTCTGCAACACCCCAATTGTCGAAACAAAATAATTCTTTTAATAGACTTATTAAAGTGAGTAGGATGTTTTTCTTCATTCTTGCTTATTAGATACAATAATCTTTGCCCCATCTTGACAAAGAATGTAAAATGTCCTCTGTTCTCACTTAAAAACAATTTTTTTTTCAAATCACTAAATTAACATAGGGAGAGAAATTAAATTATACCTCTGTTGTGCAATTTTAAAAAGTCTTCGGGGTGCCTGGGTGGCTCAGTCAGTTAAGCATCCGACCCTTGGTTTTTGGCTGAGGTCACGATCTCAGGGTTGTGAGATGGAGCCCCACGTTGAGCTGTACACCAAGCATAGAACCTGCTTAAAATCCTATCTCCCTCTCCTCCTCCCCCACTAAAAAAAAATCTTCATATTAATTCTCCAAAGTAAATGAAAGGTTTAATGTGCAACCAGGACCATCCTCCCATCTTAAAACAAAACAAACAAACAAACAAACACAAAAACCCCAAGAGTTATGGAGCCATTCTCCAAAGGCTGGGTCATGGGGACCCTCTAACACCCTATAGGGAGTGACACTGCCTGAAGCTTTTCTAAAATCATAATACCCTCGTCTTGCATTCCAAGACATAACAGACGCCTCTCATGGGAGAGAAGGAACTAAGATTTATTGAATTTGTTAGATGTGTCTGTTACATAACAGAAACATGTGTTGTTTCATTCGATCCTAATAGCTGTCCTATCAGGCAGATGTGCTTATCTCCAAGATATTATGAAAATCAAGGGAAGTTAAGCTTCCTTCCCAAGGTCATAAAGCTGGCAAGTGGCAGGGGACATCCTATTCCAGGTTGACCTTACCCTGGACTTACCCTGCCCCTTCTACTAGGGAGACTCCAAATCCAAGATATTGATTCCATGCAATGGTCATCTTCTTCCTCGCTGTCCTCATGTTGAGCCATACTAACTTTTACTCCTCATGCTGCCACCTCATTCTTGCCATCCCAGAATTGGCATAAATAGAGTTTTATTGGCACACAGCCATCCCATTCATTTTCTTATTGTCTGTGGCTCTTTTGCTCTACAACAACAGAGCTGAGTAGTTGAGATAGTCAGTGCTACCACAGAGCCCATAAAGATTAGATCATTTATTATCTGACCCTTTACAAAGTTTTCCAGTCCTTGCTCTAGTCATGCTGGCCTCCTCTCTGCCCCAAGATCAGGCCAGTTCTTTTCTTTTGCCATAATCCTCTTCACATACTGTTCCCCTTGTCTGCAGCCACCTTCCCTATCTCTTCCTATGACGAATTCATATCCATCTTTCAAGTCTTAGTTCAAATGTCACTTCCCCAAGAGGACTCTACTGATCACCCCAGCAAGGTGGTCCTAACGTCATCCCTTGATCTAACTGTTGTGTAAGTTTATGTGCTCATTTGGGGTCAGCCCTAGAATGGAGCTCCACGTTGGGAGGGATCAAGTCTAATTCATCCTGGTACATCCAGGTCTTCACAGAAGATCTGTCGTGGAACAGGTGGTGCTCACACAATGGTGAATATCCTAGAGGAAATTCGGCGGAGAGAAACTATAGCAGAGATCTTGTCCCTGACTTAGTCCTCCAGCAAAGCACTTAACCGCTTAAAACGAGAAATACTCTTTTCAGGACCACAGTTACATATAAATATAAAACTAGAGTTTAAAATATATTTATACATATAGGAACAGACACATGAATGAACATGGAATTCAAAGGAATTAAGCTTGACCAATTCTTATAAGTACCACCTGGGATCAGGTTGAATTTCATTTGAAGAGTTGGCTTATTAGAACCCCAGACTGTTTTCTTCTATAGTTCCGATGTCATGCCTAGTGGTTACATTCCAAACCAACTCTCAAAGTCTGTTTAACTGAAAAGAAACTAACAGCCTCGGTCATAACAGGGAAAGGGGCAGATGTTAAACAGACGTTAGGGGCAAAGACGTTAGGTGAAAAGCAGATTCCATAAGGCTTTTTAAAACATGGATCAAAAGCTTGTCTTGGTCAGTGTCTTCCACCAAGCTTGGGGGACCTCTTCCTGCTTCTTAATCAGTCCCTTCCAGACCCCCACTGATGTATGATTTCATCCAGCAGATCAAACTCAAGAATTTTATAGCCTAATGGATTAAAGTGAGCACACATATAATTGTGGGAGGCAGTGCCCCCAGTGGCTAAAAATTGCCCTGCTGCAAAGTGGCTTAAAGCATAGGATTAGATTCCAATCCATGTGTGTGAGTGAGAGATAGAGAAAGAGGAAAATATACTTTGGTTAGTACTCTAGCATAAATGTTACATGTTGAATGTCATTCTGCTCCAGTGTTTCCACTGGGCAATATATGTTACTTTGCAATTAGATACCTTCCTCCTTCTTTTTAATGGCTATATAATATCCCATGATAAATTGACAGACGCCCGAACGTCCTCTGAGTACTTCAGGCTTCTGTGACGGTGACCGCTGTGGCTGTGGGAACTGACTTAATCAGAACAGAGGAGATGGTTCTAACAGAGATCCTGTTCACAATCTCACTGGTTTTAAGTGAGGGGCTGCATGCATTTCAGTGCATTTAGAATGTAAAAAAGCAATTAATACATCAAGTGTGAATATATGATCGGATGCAGGGAAATGCGTTATTACCAGATATAGCTGAAACAAGATTTAGCGAAAAGAGTTGAGATCATTTTCATGTTTGGGCCCCAGAGATAAATCTGAAATGCTTAGCAACAATGGAGGTTGGCAGAGAAATACTTTTCCAGCAGAATTCCAATATATTGTCAAATTCTGTCTTTTCCCATGTTCAATGTTCCTGTCCCCGCTAGCCTTGGCAAATACCTATATCATTGCATCGCGCTGCCCTTATCTGGCCAGGTGTCTGTGTCCTTTAATCAATTCTGAGATTATTTTGAAGGCTTATTCATTTGCGGACCAGCAGGAGCTTACAGCATTACCTGACACGAAGTGGGTATTCACAAAAGGTTTTGGAGTGAATGAATTAACTATTGCATAACTTTAGAAAGAACGTTTGATCCATAGGACAACGGATTTTAGGGAGGTGGTTTGCCTTGGGATCAAGCAAATCTACGTTTGAAACTGCTCTGGCACTTACCCTCTCTGTGGTTTGGGGGGGAAAAGAAGCTCTCTCGGGCCCAGTTTTGTACCTGTAAAATGGGAAGTTACAGCTCCGTACTTGATAGTAACCTTGCAAGGATTACATGAACTAATGTAACCGTATTGGTTAGCTTCAATGCATCACGAACGACCCTGAACGTGGCACCTCAAAATAATAGCATGTATTGTACCTTACGAGCCTGAGCCAGTTGGTCAGTGACAGTCGCTCTGACGTGTCTGATGGTTGGCAGGCGGTCAGCCCGAGGGCCCGGCTTCTCCTCCACGTGGCTTTTTCAGTGGCCTATCTCCCGCTCGTTCTCTGGGTGGCCTTGGTGTCCATGTAATCCAGGATAGCACAAACCCAAACGTACAGGCACTTTTCAAACCTTTGCGTCACATTTACTGTGGTCTAATTTGCCAAAGTGAGTCACATGAACAATCCTGGAATTCATGGGGGGATAGGGGGTAAGCAGGAGCTATCCAAGGTGTGAATAGAGGTTGGGCAATTATGATGGCAATTTTGCAAGCCATCTGCCCTAGCATCATAAGTAGTTAGTACAGTGTCTGGCACATGTAAAAAAATTTTAAAATTAAGATTAGCAATTTTAAGGGTGCCTGGGTGGCTCAGTCAGTTAAGCATCCAACTCTTGATTTGGGCTCAGGTTATGATCTCAGGGTCGTGAGATTCAGCCCCACATTGAGCTCTGCACTAACCATGGAGTCTGCTTAAGTTTCTCTCTCTCTCCTTCTCTTTCTTCCTCTACCCCTCCCCGCTTAAAAAAAAAAAATTAGCAACAACAATCACAACTGTTTCTGTTATATGGAGAAACATTTTCTATGAAGCAAACTGTTATCATAGTCCTCACCATTATTAACTAGAGTTCCTATGGTACCTTTTTGGAATCCTTCTTAGCTTCTAACTGCTTCGCCTCTAAGCTGTCTGCCTAGTCAGGAACCCGTCGCTTCTTCCACATTCAGCCATCCCTTCCTGTCAGCTGATGATATTTATATCTTCACATGGAATCTAAGTTTGGGTTCACCCAGAATCAGAATCCTAGCAAGGACTTGGAGGTGAGTGGTTAATTTGGAAAGTGAAGCTGGCGGAAAGGAGTAAAGCAGATTGAAATGGAGAAGGAGGAAAAGCCAACATAAGGATAAATTCTCTATGGTTTTGTTGTGAGAGAAGCAGATTCCTTTCTTCAGGACCTCTGAGAAACAGAAATCCTGCTTCCCAGGGCGGCCAGCCAGGAGACAGGAGGCTGGATCGTGTGCCCTCCACTCTTACCTCCCATTGGCTGAAGGTTGCTCGTGGGCATTGGGTCACATTCTCTTTCCGAACTTGCTGGCTGTGCTCAGCCACAGGCGAACCTCAGGTAAGCTCTATGGCATGATCTACAGAGACTAGCCAGGCGCACTGTAGGCAGGATGCTCTCAGTGGGGGGGAGTTGGAAATGGCAACCATAGTTGCAGCTGCACCCAAATGTGAGCCATAGAGAGATGCCAGGGACACCGGCAGCATCCTCCCCAGAAGGCATAAGGTTAGAAGATTTGCAGATGGGAGCCTGACATCTTGATGCCACCCCATGACAAGCCCTCCTTCACCTCAACAACATTCATTGCTAGTACATTTCCATCAGCATCGGAAATGCATTCAGGAAAACAACAGCAATGTTTGACACATCGAGGAGGAAGCACAGTCTGGTCAGTAAGCTTCAATTTATTTCACAGTTTATCCAAATAGTATTTGTTTTATGCAAGGTCTTTCTTCAAATATCTTCTGAGACATTTCACATTTTTAATGTTACAAATCCTAGTACCTATTTGTTCTTCTCCTTGAACAGGTGTGTTGAACATTTTCTATGACGCAGATCATCATCTTTGTCATCACCATGCAAAGAACCTTGGTCATCAGGTTTTCCACACAAGGATTAAAAAACATGGAGAGGAAAAAAAAAGCTTAGAATTGTATGTGTTCTAACAATTGGTGCTTAAAGATTCAGCATGATTTTCTTTTTTGTCTATTAACAACAGCAGCAACCAAGAACAATTATGTTGTGGTATATCCATCATCAAGAGAGCCAGTTAAAAATACTGTGTAGACAGGAAACAACAAGCGTTGGAGAGGATGTGGAGAAAGGGGAACCCCCTTATACTGTTGGTGGGAATGCAAATTGGTGCAGCCACTTTGGAAAACAGTGTGGAGATTCCTTAAGAAATTAAAAATAGAGCTACCCTGTGGCCCTGCAATTGCACTACTGGGTATTTACCCCAAAGATACAGATGCAGTGAAAAGAAGGGCCATCTCTACCCCAATGTTTATAGCAACAATGGCCATGGTCACAAACTGTGGAAATAGCCATGATGCCCTCCAATGGATGAATGGATAAAGAAGAGATGATCCATATACACTAAGGAGTATATGCCTCCATCAGAAAGGATGAATACCCAACTTTTGTACCAACATGGATGGGACTGGCGGAGATGATGCTGAGTGAAAAAAGTCAAGCAGAGAGTCAATTATCATATGGTTTCGCTTATTTGTGGAGCATAAGGAACAACATGGAGGACTTGGGAAGATGGAGAGGAGAAGTGAGCTGGGGGAAATTAAAGGGGAAGATGAACCATGAGAGACTGTGGACTCTGAGAAACAAACTGAAGGCTTGGAGGGGAAGAGGGTGAGAGGTTGAGTGAGCGTGGTGGTAGGTATTAAGGAGGGCATGTATTGCATGGAGCACTGGATGTGGTGCATAAACAATGAATCTTGGAACCCTGAAAAAAAAATTCCAAAAAAGAAATACTGTGTATTTATGTTTCCTTATGTTTGGATAAGATGATTTTGAAGGCATCACCGACATAAAAATGAGATCCCGCCCAACCATCTTGCATGCACAAGGAACCTCACACTTTGAAGATTCCATTTGGACTAGCCATTAGATTTTAAAAAGAAGAAAGAAAAAGAAAAGTCAAATTGGTTAAGTTGGCAATATTGAACACATATCTTGACATCAGAATACAAAGTCCAGGCAAAGATGCCAGGACATCCAGACCCTTATAACCTCTTCTTAGCTTGCTTGGGATGGAGCATGTGTTCTTTCATAATTAATCACAGCTTAGTCGTGTAGCACTTAAGTGCCTACGACTTGCTTGGAAGCCTGCAGGAGCCAAGCTGGGATGGAAGGCTATCACATCAAGCCTTTTGTCACGGTTCTTGGGAATTAGCTGATAAATAATGTAGGCGACATCCCACTGACTCCAGCAGCCCTGGGTTTGATCTTAGAAGTTCACTTACAGATTTTTTTTTTTTTGCAAACAGGCCTGAAATGATTTCTAATGTATTCCATGCTTTTCCATGAGTTTCATTTAATAAATATGCACTCATAAGTAGTCTGATTTAGGCATATGTGTTTGCGTTATCTTTTTCTTTTCAATTTGGCCAACTATTTTTACTTCAAAGCAGTTTTAACCAAAGGTAGATGAAAAATGTGCTCTGTGGTTGCTCTTGTGATTTAATCTGAAATAAAAATAACGATGTCACCTTGTCCTATGTAGATATGATTTTTTTAACAAAGTGAAATGCACTTAGATTCAAAAATATGGCATTATGATTTCAGCAGTTACATTATACACATGAAATCTCTGGTGATGTTGATGGAAAGGAAAAGTACAAAGGAAAGAGGTTGAGGAAAACTGGATATGAAATCCTGAAATGATGCATGATCTCATAGGCAAGAACTCGATATGCCAGCGAGCAGACAGGGAATAGTTAGTTCTGATTAACATGTTGACAAGATGTCATATGTATATTCTCCAGGCTGAGACCAATGGGTCGTTTACTAGGGTTATATTGGAATTGTTCAAATGAAGAATCAGAGTCAACTAAGGCATTTTAACACATTTCATGTAAGTGATCTTTTCCAGAAAGCATTACTAAAAGAACATAGCATTAAGAGGGCTTTGCATACAGGTGCCTCATAAAAGAATAAAATTGGTTGTATAAATGCAACCTCAAATATGTGAATTGATTGTGTGTGTGTGTGGAAATGGGAACTACACCTTTGGCTCGCAGCCACCTGCTTAAAAATATTTTAAATACAAAAATATATATATATATATATAAATGAATGAGGAAGGATATATGTCGTGACATTGTTCAAGTTTTAAGATGTGAGTCTGAGCTCCTAACACAATTTCTCCCTCTCACTGAAGGCGTAGAGATTATGGAAAAGTTATTTTTCAAAAGAGCCAAGAGAACTTTCGAAATACAATGTGTTTCCATATTTATTATGTTATCCACAGTATTTTTCTGTGCTTAAAATATCATATTAGAATTATGGAAGAAAGGATAAGAAAATGAAGATTTTGCTCGCTTCATCAAGCAAAGAATGAGCCTTTCTGGTTTTCAAGCTTCAGTGGGGATTCATTGTGACCCTGATACTCATTATCCTCTTGGACCATTGTGCCTTGTCCTGTGGACTGTCCAAGAAACATATCTGTGCTCCAGATAGTCCCCTTCCTGCATGCGGATCCAACGTTCTCATCCCCAGCAGGTTGCTCCACATGCAGTTTTCTGTGTCCTGACCCTCCTGACCCCTAGCAAAATTCTCACAGTGCCTGATGTTCAGTCTCCACTTAAGAAAACACCCTCCAGTGCTCTCTCTAAGCAAATTAAAATCAGAAGTACAAGGTAGCTGTCGTCACGGAAATCTGCAGATCATATGAAGCTTTGAAAAAAGCTTCCAAATAATTAACCTGTTTTGTGAATGGCTGTGTTGAAAACACATTTTAACCATGATTCATGTGACTCTGGAAAGCGCCGAATGAATGTCATTGCAGTTGAGTTTCCCAAAATGTCTGTCAGAGTTTCCCAACCTCCTCCTGGTTGGCACATTGGTCTAGATAATTCTTTGTTGTGGGGGCTGTCCTGTGCATTACAAGATGTTCAGCAGCATCCTTGGCCTCTACCCAAGAGATTCCAGTAGCATCCTGCCAGTTATGAAAACCAAAAATACCTCCAGATGTTGCCAAATATCCCCTGGGGAGCAACAAGTGTGCGGAGTGTTTCCCTCAGTTGCGAACCATAGGTTTAAACACAAAAGGGCTTAATATGTGAAATCCAGTACTTAAAAAGTTTGCCAAGGTATGTAAAAGTAGGCTTGAGGGAAGCTTCTAAGATTATCTTAGGACCCCACAGGAACTGGCTCACCAAGCAAATGGTACCCCATATCCGAGTCGGAGTGGGAGATCAGGAAGAGACTGGCCTGCTTCGATGATTAGGGCTAAGCAGGCCATGGCCATAACCTCTGCATCCAAGACCACTCTGTCCCCATCACCCTTTCTCAACCCCACAGTTAACCCTCTCCCTGCCTTTAACATCTGCAAATCTAGGGACTGACCACGGTGCATCTTCATCTCTGGTCCAATCACAGAACAACACTCAGAGCTGCAGTCGGACACAGCTGCTCACCCTGCAGCAGATCTACACACCAAGGGCCCATCCCAGGAAGCAGAGCATGCCCCCCACCCAACAGAATGGAGTCGCTTCAAAAGAAAGATGGCGCAGACTAAGACAATCGATATAAAACTTTACTACTGATGTACTTTTCATTATTCAAGTGTAATGTTCAGCAGCTGAGGGTGTTGTATGCCCAGAGCACCTGGTAATTCAGACGAACCACGTGTTAAATGCTCAACAGACACATGAGGCTAGTACCACACGTGTCGGACAACACGGATGTCAACAACTGTGGGTTACGATTCGGGAAAGAGAAGCTTCATCTGTTGCACTATTACTGTATAGTAATATACTAAGGGTAGCAGTGACCCTAACTGAAGCTAACACTATCATCTATTCTGTCCCAAGCCCTTCACAGGTATGAAGTCATTTACTCTTCAGAGGTATGTTGTGAGGACAGCAGCATCCCTGTCGGCCGAGGAACGTAAGGCCAGGTAGAGTTTGGGACTGTTTGCAGCCACCTTGACACTGAAATTTCAGAACATACTAACAGAACCAGGTGGATGGAAGAGAGAGGGAAGCTAAATGCCCTAAGTGCCTCATTTTCTTACAAAAACAACCCATGAATATTATTTTATTCTGAGCTGTGGAGTTGTGTAGGATTAAAATAGGCTAATTAAAGAAAAAAACAACATTAAGATAGTCCCAAATTGCTGGAGGGGATACATGTGGGGAAATACTGCTATTAGAGTCTATCATAGAAAGAAGAGGGGGCAGCACGGAGACAGACTGAGCCTAAACTAATGACAGAAGTAAAAACAATGGATGTCTCAACCGTAATAAGTTGAATTACATATTAATTACGAACACTTTTAGAGTTAGTAAAAAAAATAAAATAAAAGCATACCATACTACAAGATATATCCTAGAACAAAATGATTCAAATTGTTTTAAAATAAAAAGTATGGGCAAAAATATGCCAGAAAATTAAAAAAAACAGAAGAAAAAAAAAAGCAGAGTCACATCATCAACCCTTGTATTACTGACTGTAGTTTAAAGAAGGAGAGTACTAAACAAGATGGAAAATCCATCTGTAGTGGTGATTTAAAATAACAAATAAACCATATATATTAATTAGGGAGCACCAAAATGCATAAAACTGTGTCCTCCAAATTTTAATAATTCATATTTTCATTTCATGAGTTTTTGCTATGTCTTCATAAAATGTATAATTTGCTTCCTATGATTTTTAATTGAACTCTTTAAAAATAAATAAAAACGGTTTAAACAGAAACTCTATATTACTATCAAAAATCCAGAACCGGTTCTTACCACTATAAGTAAAAGGGTACAACTAAACAAGAAACCATATTAGTAAATTTTGCCAGGTGCCATGGTCACTGAAGAAAGAGGGTTACTCAAAGTGCATCATAAAGGGGTTTTGGAAAGAGATGGTTTAAAAGCTGTGGGCCAGTGGGGACAAGTTTAAAGAAGTCAGCAGGAAAAGCAATTATGGGAAGCAGTTACCAGCCCTTGTCTGGAAGGAACAAAGGAATGGAGTGATGACCACACACAGATTGGACAATTGTAAAGGACATACCAACAGACCAAAGGAGAGATCATTTGGTGAAGGAATGGAGCCAACCCCAAGCAACTCAAGGGAGCAGAAGCCAGGGAAGTAAAGACCCAACCTCATAGTCCCCCAGTCTCTTGCCATTGCCTTGTTGATAGGATCCAAAAGAAAACCAGAGGGCCAGGAAGTCTCACTATTTAGAACACGGTCACCTCCTGAGTCAGAGATCAGAGGGAGGAAGGGTAGGGAAGGTATGTGCAAGAGTAAACGGAAGACTCGGAATTCTGCCCAAGTCTTAAACCGAGTAGCTCTTCTCTATTAGCACATGGAATTAATAGAGTTAGCAAAGTAATACAAACACACTAACACCACTAAGTTGAGATTTTCTTTCATCATAATGCAAATTTGAAGATAAATGGAAAAGAAATAACTTCCTCACCACGTTATTCAATGTTATTCATTCTATGCCCGTGTACCATGTAAACCATCTCGTCATCACCTTTATAAGGATCCCACACTCCAGCATATGTAACAAAACCTTCCAGATTTAGCAAGAGCCCCCAAATTATATAAATATACTAGTTGTTGGAAGTATCATCATAATATCCCACCTTGACAAATCACAAAGTTATAAAGCAAAAGTTAAATATAGAGTATTCTGAATGACATAGCCCATAAGTATAGAATACAAATATTCCTACAGAGAGAGATAGAAGCTTCTTCATAAGCATGCATAGGTTATTTACAAGGTCTGGCCATAATTTAGATTTGAAGCAAATTCAAAATCCTAAAGAACAGAAATAATACATACATAGTCACCCATAGTTCGCAACAGAAATGCAATACATCCAGAAAGGCATAACAGATGAAGAAACCAAATCTCTCAACTAATGGCAATGTAAAAGAAAATATTATCTTTTATTTCTTTTTTAAAAGATTTATTTATTTATTTGAGAGAGAGAGAGAAAGCACAGGTGCATGGGGGGAGGGGTGAAGGGAGAGAGAATCCCCAGTAGACTCCTCACTGAGCACAGAGCCCCACCCGATCCCAGGACCCTGAGATCATGACCGCAGCCAAAATTAAGAGTTGGATGCCTGATTGACTGAGCCACCCAGGCACCCTGAAAATATTTTTGTCTAAATATCGAATAACTCTTAGGCCCCCAAGATAATCAAAAGTACAATCAGCAAATCATTAGATCACAACAATACTAAAAGTTCTCTCTATGAAATACTCTATGATGCCAAAAATTTGCTAAAAAGGAAAGGAAAACCATGAACATTTTTGTTACCCAAAAACAGGAAGAAAGCAAAAGAGGATAATGTGTTCAACATAAAAAATAAGAAAAAAAAATCAAAGAAAAGGCTAAGGAAAGCAGAACAATAAATTAATAAATATAAAAATGCAAATTTATTTAGAGAAAAGGAGAAAAATTAGAAATGATATGTGCATGAAATAATTGAAAAGAGAGAATTGGAGTTAATACATATAAAAGCATACATTTGTGTCCTGGAAAATAGAAAAAGTAGAATTGATAAATACAGAAAATAATTAGTTCTTTAAATAAAAAATAAATAAAGCACCTTATAAATAAAAAAGAAGACTGCATTAACATATAAACTTAAGGATGTGAAAAGTGGAACTGATTAAAAGGATTCTAAAAGAATATTTGCTCAAAAATATGCTAACAAATTTGAGAATGTGAATAGACCATTTTCTATAAATATGAAAGTGCTGTACTTCAAATTGACTCAACAAAAGATAGAATACTTGAATAGACCCAAAACCAAGGAAGAAATTGAGAAAGTTGTCAAAGATCTACTTCTCAATAAAGTTCCAGACAATTTCATGCATGAATTCATTCAAGCCTTCAAGAAACAGATAATTCATGAGCTTTTTAAATTGTCCTAAAGCATAAAGTTAGAATTAATGCTTCCTAATTCTTTTTACAAAATCACTATGGCAGAAAATACCTAAGCTTGACAGGGATAGCATTGAAAACAGAACCTATAAGCCAAACCCATGAATATTGATTTGAAAATCACAAAGTATCAGGAAATAGAATCCACATTACATTTCAAAAATAATACACTGAACTGAGTGGGGTTTAGTTCAGATATTCAAGAATAATCCTATATTAGAAGAATATCACTTTAATTCAGCATATAAATAGGCAAAAAAGAAAGTAATAAAATAATATGATTATATCAATAGGTGCCAAAAACTTATCTGATAGAATTCAGCAGCCAAGTCTGTATTTATGAATATAAAAATATTTTATAAAGGAGATATAGCTGCTCAAGTTTTAACATAATACAAGTAAATAAAATTCTTGATAAATTAGTAAATGAACAAACCATGATGATTTGTTTCCCTATTAATAGGTTTCAATTTTGTTAGAAGAGAGTCACTCCAGGAAGGAATATTCAAAGTCCAAACAGGAAAGCATGGACTTCAGAATTTGACAAACATGGGTGGGACTAGGATTTGACCAGATCTTAACAAGGTGATCATGACCAATAATGTAATCTGCCCAAGTTCCAGTGTTGTTTTGAAAGTCACATGAGGGCAAGAATTCACATCTAGCCAGGTCATTTTGAGGATTATAAATAACATATGAGGGTGCCTGGGTGGCTCAGTGGGTTAAAGCCTCTGCCTTCACCTCAGGTCACGATCTCAGGGTCCTGGGATCAAGCCCCGCATCGGGCTCTCTGCTCAGCGGCGAGCCTGCTTCCTCCTCTCTCCCTCTCTGCCTGCCTCTCTGCCTGGTTGTGATCTCTATCTGTCAAATAAATAAATAAAATCCTTAAAAAAAAATAATAAATAAATAAATAAATAACATATGAGAATACTCAGTACACAGTGGGGGTCCAGTAACGGCTCCCTTCAGTGTGCTTTTTTGCTACTTATTTCAATTTGCATTTGAATCTGAGCTAACACAGGAAGTATTTTCCTCAAAGACCTTCACCTGCCCCATCACCTCTATTTAGGGAGAGAACATAGCAGGTTATAGTCTTTTTCTGCTATAAAACAACTCGTGCTTATTTGGAAAGATTGGAGAAAAATGAAAATACACAATTTAAAATTAAAGCTTCTCATCATTCTCCTTCATGGGCATCATGACATTCTGATGAATAGACGTCTGTGCTTGGGATCATACTTGGAATTGTACCCTTTACATAAATTTTTAAAACAACACTTTAAAGAGTTCAAAGGAAAAGTACTTAATTTGAAAATGCCATTTCACACGTAGTTTTACCATTGCCCATCCATTTTCCAACAGCAAAACCAGCAGTGACTTGATCGGACCAAAAGTCAAACCCTACCATCTGTCAATATTTATAAACCCATATCGTTGGTCAGTTGTGCAAATAGTTTGAGACACTTCGCTCTGTCAGGGAAATCTCTTCCCACCATCTTCACAAACAGACCAGATGGAAGTGGGTGCTTCTTACTGGTCGCTCAGTCATAACCACTTCAATCCGGAAGGCCCATGGATGTATCGGCCAGAACAGAACCCTGTCAGATGCCATGGAGGAGAGCTTCCTTATTTATCGATCTAACAAAAATTGAAGTGAAAGTTGAACAATTCTCCAGTTAATTTCATCAATGGAGACAGTTCAGCTGTACATTTGAGCTCCTCAGTGGCAAATAACACAAAGGAATCACTGTCCCCTGGAACCTTGAGTTGTCTTGTGGAACAGTCATTGCCAAAGTCCAATTTCCACGGCTCTGTGGAAAACCTCAATACACCAATAACACCTAAACACGTTTGCCTGTTCAAACTTTTCATGTTGCCTATGGTTAAAGTTGGGTGCAATTAAACATAAGATTATTGTCTAAAAAGCCCATTATTGTCCTTGTTTAGCTGCCTAATTTCCTTCCATTATTATGTTCTTAGAGCTGTTGCAAGCCACTTTTTCCGAGCTAATTTGAGAAACACATTTTACAAAGAGCAGGTAATTTGAAAAGCGTCATTCTAATGTTGGTCTTTCATTATTTCTCTAATAAACAACATAATTGGTAGGGGCTTGAGGCCACCTACAGATCAATCGTTAGAGAAACCTTGTATATTCAAGTTATAAAACTTCTTCCTGGACCCAATTGCATTATCTTATGGGAAAATGACGAGAAAGATTAAGTTGTAAGATTTTTTTACCTGCTTCCTCACACCTCTACTCCTATAAAACATCATTTATCTGTCCATATCCTACAGAATCAGACATAATTGCAAGAGCTCTAAGAAATCAAGAGAAGAATCTGTCACATACTATTTTCATCAACCTTGCTTTGAAAGCTTTCGATGTGTAACTTCTTTTATTAAGTGACTTTATGCAGACGCACCCTACAAAAGAAGAATAAGGTGCATATATGCTGTCCGCTGTATCTAGGAGTGTCATTTAGAGAATGAATCTCAATTAAATCTAATTATATTCCCCTTCAACTAGAAAAGCATGAAAAGGGCCCATAAACTTTATTTTAATTGTAAGTCAATTACATTGTCAAAGCACAGAAAAAAAATATTAAATGGGTATGACAGAGACATCCTACGTGTGCCGTGGACTGTTATACAAAGAGAATTACTAGCAGTGGGTTGATTTTTAAATCCGCATTCAAACCATTTTCCAAAATATTGTCCCACTACTGAACTAATCCCATTGTTTCCAATGAAGGCGCAATCTAATGTTGAAAGAGACCCTTGTTGGGTAGAATGCTGGATGATGTGTTCATGCAAACCAGTCATCCAAGGGAACTTTTTTTTGGGAGAAAAAATAATATTTTTATTTCTGTGTTGCCTGTCCTAGTCACAAGAAAATGTAAAATCTGTTTTGCTTATAGAGTCATTATCGAGTGTATGAAAAATAACTAGTTGATAGCCAATTCCACCATGCTCAACAAAAAGAAGCCATTTCATGGAGGCATTATTTAAATATTACTTCTGATTCGATCTTCTACTTTTAAAAATAAATGAAAATGATATATCTGATAAGGAGTTCACATCCAAAATATATAAAGAACACATACAACTCAACACCACCACCAAAAATAATATAATTTAAAAATGGGCAGAGGACGCGAATAGACATTTTCCAAAAAAGACATACAGATAGCCAATAGACACATGAAAAAAATGTCCAATGCCACACTAATCATCAGGGAAAGGCAAACTAAAACCTCAGTGAGATACCACTTTATATCTGTCAGAATGGCCAAAGTAAAAAACACAAGAAACAACAAGTGTTGGTAAGGATGTGGAGAAGTAGAAATCCTTGTGCACTGTTGATGGGAATGCAAACTGGTGCAGCCACGGGAAAACACTGTGGAGGTTCCTTCAAAAAATCAAAAATAGAATTACCATATGATCCAGTAATTCCACTATCAAGTATTTATCCAAAGAAAATGAGAACAGTAATTTGAAAATATGTGCACCCCTATGCTTATTACACATTATTTACAATAGCCAAGATACGGAAAGAACCCAAGTGTTTATCTCTAGACGAATGAAAAAGAAAGACGTGCTCTGTATGCACAATAGAATATTACTCAGCCATAAAGAAGAATGAGAGCTTGCCATGTACAGCAACATGGATAGTTCTAGAAGGTACCACCCCAATGAGATAAGTCAGTCAGATGAAGATGAATATGATTTCACTCATATGTGGACTTTAAGAAGCAAAATAAACAAATAAAAAAGAGACCAAAAAAACCACAAAAAAAACCAAACCCAGACTCTTAAATAAAGAGAACAAACTGGTGGTTGCCTAGGGGAGATAGGTGGGAGGATGGGCAAAATAGAGAAGGAGAGGTAAGAGTACACTTAACCCTGGTGAGCACTGAGAAATGCTCCAGTATAGAACTGTTGGGGAAAAATACATGAAAATTTCTCCATAAGCAGAATGAAATGAAGGACTCCAGACATGGATGCTCTGAAACTCAGACAACCAGCCTGATTTATAATTGTGGCCAAAAATAAATCACGATTTTTATGTACATTTTTTTGATCTTTCATAGGTTTCTGTGATAGAACCCCGTAAAATAATCCGAGTGGAATGTAATAGTGTGATCGTCCAGGCCTGAGTCACATACTCCACCAGAAGCCCCTGGGTCAAGGGTCATGGAAGTGTGTCCCCAAGGAATAGGGCACACTGATAATCAGAGAAGGGGGAGTGGATCCTGAGAAGCATAAACGACAGACTTCCACTAGCACAACGACTTCAATTGTTCCTTCGATTAAAAATATTAATGGAGATTTTAGTTCCTGACCTGTGTTACTTCTCTCTCCAAGGCACTTTAGGGGAACTGGTCCATTTTATAAGAGATCAAATGAAATCACCTTGTAGAAATAGTCCTCCTGTGTTTTGTGAAGCTCTTGTTGGGGCGTTCTTTTTTGGCATTTTCCCCACTTCCCTTTGAGTTTTAGAATCCATATGAGAACTTTCTATCTGTTCTCAGCCTCAAGAATAGTTATGATTCTTCTGAGAAATACGCTCAAATTGTATCTTCTGGAAACCGTGACTCGTGTGACTAATTATGTTTCCCTAATGTTGCCTTGTTTTTACCTCTGAGAGAATGCTAGCGCCTACCGTCAGCAAACAAGAAACAGGAGCCCCGCAACAGATGGAAACGGGTGAAGCCTTGCACGGGGAACCACAGATGGAAACGGGTGAAGCCTTGCACGGGGGAACCATAGAAGGAAACGGGTGAAGCCTTGCACGGGGGAACCATAGAAGGAAACGGGTGAAGCCTTGCACGGGGGAACCATAGAAGGAAACGGGTGAAGCCTTGCACGGGGGAACCACAGAAGGGCACAGGAGCCTTTTCTAAAGGACCAGGTACCTGTAGGTCCAGTAACCCAGCGCCACGTGGGAAAGTGAGACCAACACGGCCCGCTTTTTCAAGAAACACCGAACTCCATCCTAAGCCTACCTTGCCTCCAAAGGTAGACATTCAACGTTGGTGGATAATACAGAAATAAATAATGTGTCAACTTAAAGCTATTCTTCTTTGTTTATTTTGGTCTTCATTAAAAGCATAACATATTAGAAATGTTTGGTGTCTTAAAGCATAAGAGGGATTGGTGAAAAGGTTATGAGTTCGCTCCCGGAGTCAATGGAGAGTCCCCCAAACTGGAAAAATGGGCAAGAGCCAAGGGTTAGAGATGGGGCCCAGCCCTCGTTCTCTCACCACTGGACACTCACCGACATGCTGCCGACTCCATTCCCACCATCACTCTGAACACCACATCCCAAAGACTGTCTCCACCTTAGAAATGAAGCCCGAAAGACCCCGCTTCTTTCGGAAGCATTCGGTAGGCTGAGCTGGCCATATGCTCAAGACAAAGCTGCCAGGAATCCACAAGAAAGAACCCCGATTTGAGCTCTCATCATCCACTGTTGGAGGATTTTCTGAACCCAAGCCCGCAGTTCACAGGCTTGGCGCGCACAAGTGAAAGAGTAAATATTTATCATCTGCCCCGAGAGCAGCAGCCCATTAACAGTTTCTTTTTTTTTTAAAGATTTTATTTATTTATTTGACAGACAGAGATCACGAGTAGGCAGAGAGGCAGGCAGAGAGAGAGGAGGAAGCAGGCTCCCTGCTGAGAAGAGAGCCCAATTCGGGGCTCGATCCCAGGACCCTGGGATCATGACCTGAGCTGAAGGCAGAGGCTTTAAACCACTGAGCCACCCAGGTGTCCCCGGTTAACAGTTTCTTGAAATGACACCCAAGAAATCTATTTCATATTAAGCGGTATTTTTCTTTTAAACCATCCTATTTACTATGCTTTTAATAAAGAGGAAATAAGATCATTTTTATCTTTGGGATTACTAGTTATTATCCATTAGTGTTAAGGTTCTACCTTTGAAAATGATACAGGGTTGTAAAATAATAAGATGCTCCTTGTTTGGGCAATTAAAAATTTACTGATCTCTCTGAGGGAGATTTAAAAAAAACAAACACCTAAATGACTCAGCAAAAGCCTCACAGCCACCTTAGTGGCTAAGCCCTTAGTGACAGCCCTTAGTCAGTGAAGCCCTTAGTGACTAAGCCCTTAGTGACAGCCTCCAGTGGGTATCAAACACCAGTGGCTCAACCTTATTAGATTAGAGCCACCTGAGAAGACTAAAAGGGCCTCACAGTACTGATGCCCTGGCCGTGGACACAGACTCGAATTTAACTTGTCTGGAATGAGGCCCCGCACCAGTAACTGCTAAATGTTCCCCAGGTGTTTTCAGGGCGGAGCACCACTGACCTGAACCCACGAAGAAAGAATTGCATCCTAAATAAAGACAAAGAGGGAAAAGAGGTTTCTTTTTAGGGGGCCACCAGACCCCATTTTTTCAGAAACCTCTATCCCATGGCATGAACTTAGAGCCTTTCACTTGAGTGGAGAATGAAATGACAAGCTTATATCAATTCCAGGGCATCCTGGGGGGCTACGGGTGCCGATGTGAACATGGTAATGACAGTTGTGAGGCTGGAGGGAAGCCAAGCAGGAGATAGGACAGTGACGGATCCCAGGGCCCGCCTTCTCCAAGTGTGGCCCTATAGACTCCTGGAGGTTTCCCTTTTAAGAAGTCCTTGACACTGATGTCATGTTCACAGTGACATTAACATACTCTGCATTTTTCATCGCATGGATGTTTGCCAAGATGGTGGAAAAGCAATGAATCAGCTCAGGGCACTATAGCAAGACTCTGGGATCGATCAAAGCGGACTCGAAGTCACTGTGCTCCTCGCCTCCAGACTCACGGTAGGAAAAAAAAAAAAAAAAGAAAGAAAAGAAAGAAAAAGGAAAGAAAGAAAAGTATATGTATGTAAAAATAGAAGCACAAGATGTGTTTATATTATATTTACACACACGTATTATATATGCGTATGCGTATTCAGTTTCACTCAAGAGTCCCCGATGCAGTAACTAGTTAATCTTATTCGTTTTATTAGCTTGAACCCTTAAGTACATCTTCTGTGAATGTTCTGTGTGATGGAATGGGAAGTTCCCATAAGGCACCTGTGTTGTACACCAGTCTATGGGCAGCTATCATGCCTCAGGGGGGCGCACTTGAGCAACTAACTGTTCCCTTACAGGTGGAACCAGTCCCTTGTACCCGGATCACCACTTTTAGCTATATGATACATGAACCATGATTATTCATACTTGTGTGGCTTGCAGATACATTTTTGAAAAGGAATGGCATTGTCACTTTAAGGAAAACAAATGACACCATTAGTTGCCGTTCATAAAATCTGAGCTTTCAAGTGAGAATTAGAATTTTGAAAACTTGTATCATCTACTATGAACTTGCCAGCTTCCCAATACAGAAAAGACATCTTTTTTTTTTTAAGATTTATTTATTTATTAAAGAGAGAATGTGCACATAAGCGGGGAGGAGGGGGAGAGAAAATCCTGAGGCTGACTCCCACTGAGCACAGAGCCAGACATGGGCCTCCATCCTGGGACCCTGAGTTCATGACCTGAGCTGAAATCAACAGTCGGTCACCTAACCGACTGAGCCACCCAGGCACCCCCAGAAAAGACATTTCTGATGAGATTTGTGGTAATGTTAATAAATGTGGTTTTTTGATGTCATAGAATGAATTGGGTCAATATTTGGAAGGTCTGCAGAACCTGATGAACCAATTGTTTCCAAATTACCAATGTGGGATATTGCACATGGGAAAAAGAGCCATTCAGAGTGAAAGACCAATGGATTTTATGACCATAAAGCACAAAACACACACACACATTGATATAATTTCACATTCCACATTGCAGCTAACCTTTAAAAACCACCTCTTATTAAGTTGTGGTGTAGTATCAAAGAACACTGCAGGTGATTATCTAAAAAGACTCTTAAAATTCTCTTCTTTTCTAATCACATACCCATGTGAGGCCACATTTTGTTTTTATACCTCAACCAAACATTATTCTACCTCTGATTAAATTTGGAAACAGAAGGGAAGCCAACTGGATCCCATTAAGCCAGATAGTAAAGAGATTTAGAAGTATAAATCAAGGTTCCTTTTATCACCATTTTTTTTTTGCTTTGGGCAATACAGTTATTTTATAAAAACATTTATAGTCATATATAATGGGTTTAATATTATTTTAAATAAAAGGTGAACATTTTGAAACTTCCCAGTTTTAACTTCTGAAACAGTACATGTTGACAGGTGCAATCGGCCTAAACACAGCCACTTCAGGGTCCTCCCAAATTTTTAATGCTGTAAAGGGATCCTAAGACAAAAACATTTGCCACTAAACTAGAACGTCAGAAGCTGCTTCGAATGGCGTATCCCAGTGAGATGTCACAGGCTTTTGCAAAGACCCAGGAAGCATTAGAAGGTAGACCAATAAACAGGAAAATGGAGGATACTAAAGAAAAATTGACTTGCTCTGTAATTTTACCAGAAGAGCCCTATCATCATGGGAATGTGTGTGTATGCGTGTGTGTGTGTGTGTGTGTTTGAGCATTTGTGTATACCTTTACCCATCTATCATTCATCTATCACCTGTTTCTCCTTGTCTTCCCATATACCTATCTCCAAGGGCTAGTGCCTCCTTAAATTTTATACTCTAGGCCTCCCTTGCCTAACTCTCTCATCACCTTGTTTTCTTCAGAGCACTTAATTATTATCTAAAATAATCTTGATTATTTACCAATCTTGGTTATTTACTTATAAAGCCTCCAATTATTAGGTTTCAGTTGTCACCTATGGGAGACCACTTGCAAAAATGTCCCCAGTAGGGTACCTGGGTGGCTCAGTGGGTTAAGCCTCTGCCTTTGGCTCAGGTCATGATCTCAGGGTCCTGGGATCGAGCCCCGCATTGGGCTCTCTGCTCAGCAGGGAGCCTGCTTCCCCCTCTCTCTGTCTGCCTCTCTGCCTACTTGTGATCTCTCTCTCTCTGTCAAATAAATAAATAAAATGTTTTTTTAAAATGTCCCCAATGATTCCCTTTCCTCTGCCCATGTCCTTTGCAGTGTAGCTTTGCACCTCCTCCCAGAAAGGGTACAGTCTCTTCCCAGGCCTTTGATTTGCCTTAGGCAATAGGATGCAGAAGAATGATGGTAGGCTGGTTCTGCACACAGGCTGAAGGACTTTCTATTCTCTCTCTCTCTCTCTCTGAACTCTGGCTTTACCAGGAGAACAAGCTCAGGGTAAGTGGAGGATGAAAGGCCGAAGAGAGCCCCCATCAGCGGAGGCGAGGCCATCCCAGGCCAGCCAACAACCAGCCAACCCCCAAACACATGAAGGAACCTGGCAAGAGTTAGCTGAGCTGCCTACCTGGTGCAGGCAGGCTGAGGGCGTGTCAAGGAGGGCTCGGGCAGAAGCACCAAGCAGCCCGGGCGTCCCATCGGCTCATGAGCGGCGATAAAGGCTTATTATTCTAGACATCTCTTTGTTATTGATGATGATTCACAGCATTATTGTGGCAATAAATAATAGATTCCTCACTCTCTTCCAAGAACCTAGAGTGGTGCTTGATGCCTAGAAAAATATTTTGACAAATCAGAAAAGTTGGGAGATGTTTGAAAGCACAAAGAAATGAACGAAAAAACACCTTCTTTCTACTCTAGCCCAATTACATTTTCCAACTTGGTCTCCAACGAACCTAAACAATATAATAAGTTTGCTCATGCAATTAATTCAGTTCTTCTGGGCATCCACACCAATTACTGGAAAAGACAAAAACCAACATTAGAATAGACATTGCTACTAAATAAAAGGTATTCAAATATTTATATCTACTCTCTCTCTCTGCAGAGTCTATAAATACAGCAGGCTAGACAAGCTTTATTGGTGTTAGCCGAGGCAGATCGCAGCTAAGAGACAATTGTTTTCCACGTGACTTTGAGTCACGGCTCACTCATACAGAAGGAAGATTCCCTGTTTTGTTTCTGCCTAATCATTTATTGTAATGCCGAAGAGAAGGAAATAAATCTTGGAAACTTTGACCAAAATCAGTTTTGTTTTCCCATTATCACAGCAGGAGAGGAAAACATGGGGTTTTCATTTCTAAGGATAATCTTTCTTAAAGTGTGTACAATAACTAGCTAAGTCTAAATAATAATATTAGGGACATTTGAAATGTTTTTAAGTGCATTCAGGGCTGCACTGGGTTTCTGCCTTTAGATCACGTAACCTGTTTTTTCCCAGGTTCCATTTGCTCTCAGCAGTTGGAAAGGTACCAAACATTCTGCAAATTGGAGACGTTGTTGACTAATTTAGAGAATCCCTGACTTAGAACTTTTGCAGATGAAGTTACTGCCTAAAGATTCCGGGTATTTAAAAATAAATAAATAAAATTAACATAGGCTTTGGGTGCAATGATTGTTTTAATTAATTTCCCAGGCATAACATCCTATCAATTAATTTAATTAAAATATTGGGCTTTTAAACATCATTGAATATTTGATATTGAAATGAGTAAGTCAAAAATGATTTTCTTCCTTCCTTCTTCTCCCTTCCTCGCCCACATTAGCTTTCTTTCCTTCCTCCTGCCTGCCTTTCCGTGGGCCCTCTTTCCGTGTATTTTCTTCCTACTTTCCTCCCACATTCTGTCCCCTTCCTTCCTTGTCTCTCTTGCTTTTTTCCTTTCCTTCTCTCCTCTCCTCTCTTCCTGCCCCTCAACCCTTCTTCTCTTCCTCCCACCACTGCCATGTCCTTCAGCCACCCCTTAGTAGGAACAGAGATGAGAAATGATGTTACTTTCTCCCTTGCCCTCCCTCCAGAAAACCACAGCATGGACCCAGTTTGTCCAATGCATTCTTTTTCTTGAGCTGACTCTAACAAATCACAAACAGAAAATTTGGTGTGTGTGGCCAAGAACACAACTTTTTCACTTTCTAAATGCAAACTGAATTCCTCCCCTACACCTGCGAGTTTAGAGAAAAATTCCATCTTGGGCTAATTGTCCTTTTCCAATCTTTCACATTTCAAGTATTTAATTTAACAATTTCAAACTAATTAACAATAGAGGTGTGTGTATGTGTATATGATATTATAATTCCAAACCACATTATAATTCATCTTAGCCTTATGAAATTCCAGCTGAACAGTAGATACTGTCATTTGATCTGTTGGTGCTATCTACATTTTATTTGTGTCCATTCACATGAATCAAAACAAGTAGTTTAACTAAATTGTTCGATATGACTTCAGTTCCATCAATTTTATCAGTGGGTTACCTCATTGAATTGATGTTTTCATTTTTTCTGTATAACCTCAGGATTTAAAACCAGTTTGTCACTGGGAGCCCAAAATTAATTTCCATCTCTAGAAAGAGAATGAAAAATAGCACAATTAATATACTTGGTAAAGTAGAATTTAAGTCAAAAGAATCAAATTCAAAATAATTATAGTCACCTTGGCGATACTATGGGTTCGGTTCCAGGCCAGCACCATAAAGCAAATATCACAATAAATGGAGTTAAATTAATTTTTTGGTTTCCCAGTGCATATAAAAGTTATGTTTACGTTATGCTATGGACTATTAATTATGCAATAACATTATAAAAAAATATACAGACCTTAATTCCAAAACAGTTTATTGCTAAAGAATGCTAACATCCATGGGGTGCCTGGGTGCCTCAGATGGTTAAGCCTCTGCTTTTGACTCAGGTCATGATCCCAGGGTCCTGGGATCAAGTCCCCATCAGGCTCCTTGCTCAGCGGGGAGCCTGCTTCTCCTTCTCCCTCTGCTGCTCCCCCTGCTTGTGTTGTCTCTCTTTCTCTCTCTGTCAAATAAATAAAATCTTAAAAAAAAAAAAAAAAAAGAATGCTAACATCCTCTGAGCTTTCAGCAACCCCTAATCTTTTTGTTAGTGGAAAAGGGTCTTGCCTGGACGTTGATGGCTGCTGACTGATCAGGGCGGTGGCTGACATCTTATGTGGGTGTGGCTCATGATACCCCTAAACAGTTACAATAGTAACATTAAAGATCACAGATCACAGATCACCATGACAAGTATAGTAATAATTAAAAGGTTTGAAATATGGCAACAATTACCAAAACATGACACAGAGACACAAAGTGTCTGTTGGAGATGCTATTGGAAAAATGGTGCTGATAGACTTTCTCCACTGAGGATTGCCACAAATCTTCAATTTGTCACACAAAAACAAAAACCACAATATCTGCAGAGCACAATAAAACAAGGGATGTCTGTACACCTTGGCTAACCGTATTTAAAAATTGGCATGAACTTTGACCCAATACTAATGCAAACGTTGTAAAATTCCTACACTTAACGCATGCCTGTCAAAGTTTATTTGCAAAGGTCTTTTGTAAGGTAATTTGAGAATGCCTTTTTTAAAAATTATAGAAATGTTCATAAACTTGATGATTTACTAGAAGGAAATAAGGAACACTCCACTCACCACCCCCCCAAAAAATAAAACCATGGAAAAATATCTGGCCACAAGATGTCCATCATGGTGTTATTTATAATAATAGTAAACCATTGAAACCAACATAAGCACAATAAAATAATGACCAAATAAATGATAGTAACATGAAATTGTTGCAATTTTGTACAGCCATGAAAAATGAAAAGGATGAAGGTTATGTAGGAACGTGGAACATTCTTACCAGAAGATGTTGAGTGTGGCCTGTGTTACCACTCATGAATATGAGAATCATAGATCCGTAGCTGTCTATGCAATATGTACTTACTGAGACTGCATCTGGCCCCTGTGCTGAGAGCAGCGTCAGAAGCTGCATTTTCAAGCCCCATGTGATCCCTGCCTGGGAACCTGAGCCACCTGGGGAGGAGCCTCCCCAGCCCCCGACTGGGGAACCCTATGCACCTTCCCAAGACACTTACGCTCTTTCACTGTGTTTCTTTCTCACCTGCAAATCGGGGATGAGATGGAGAACTACCTCAGGCAAGGCTTTTGGAGTATTTAATAAACTATTACGTGTCATTTGTTGAATACAGTGCTTGGGTATGAGTTCGCTAGGGCAGCCGTAGCAAAGCACAGAGATGTATTGTGTCACAGTTCTGGACGCTGGCAGTCCACAGTTGTGTTGGCAGTGTTGGTTGCTTCTGAGGGCTAGGAGGGATCTGTCCCATGCTTTTTCCTCTAGCTTCTAGTGGTTTCTGGCAATCTTTGACATCCTTGGCCTGCTGGAAGCATCACACCCATCTCTGCCTTCGTCTTAGACAACATTCTTCCTGTGTGTATCTTTGTCTCCAAATGTCTCCTTTTTTTGCTCTAAGGATACTGGTCACTTTGGGTTAGGCCCACCCTAATGACCTCATACTAATCTGATTACCTCTGTAAAGACCGTCTCTCCGGGCGCCTGGGTGGCTCAGTGGGTTAAAGCCTCTGCCTTCGGCTCAGGTCACGATCCCAGAGTCCTAGGATCGAGCCCCGAATCGGGCTCTCTGCTCAGTGGGGAGCCTGCGTCCCTCTCTCTCTCTGCCTGCCTCTCTGCCTACTTGTGATCTCTGTCAAATGAATAAATAAAATCTTTAAAAAAAAAAAAAAAAAGACCGTCTCTCCAGGTAAGGCCACATTTTGAGGTATGGGGGGTTAGGACTCCAACATATTAAGTTAAGGAGGGGTTCAATTCAGCCCCACCCTTGGGTTGTTGTCAGCTTTCAATAAATTAGCTACTATTATTACTATGACTACTGATATTGTTATTATTGTTAGTCATATTACGCCAAAATAGTGTATGTGGCAGGACCACACAGACTAATCAGAGGATGAAAGCAGTTGATCTATTTGGATGATAAGATTTTAAGCGACAGAAGTGCTCTTTTTGTTCCCTTGTTGGCTTTTTTAAAATTATTATTTCTTTTAAAAAGTATATAATGTAGGGGTGCCCAGATGGCTCCATTGGTTAAGCATCTGCCTTCAGCTCAGGTCATGATCCCAGGATCCTGGGATCAAGCCCCTCATTGGGCTCCCTGCTCATTGTTGAGCCTGCTTTCTCCTCTCTCTGCTTCTCCCTCTCTCTCTGCTGCTCCCACTTTAGGCTTTCAAATAGCAACTGTCCATGAGAAGTCCCTTTCCGGTCAGGAGAAGGGCTGGCTGGCACGCTCCCTAGCCTCTAACTGTTCCGTGAGACAGCAGTCTTCTCACTTTCCCTTAGGTCCATTCCTTGTATTTTACTTCAATATTTCTGCTTTGCTGGTCCAGAAAAGAAGGTATTATTTTCACATTTCTCTCATCTCTCCTGCCCGCAGAGCAGTGATTGACGGCATGTGAATTACCACCTATGGATTCTTTACAGGAAAGAGGTCCTCGGGCCAAGTGACAAAATCTTTGGCTTTCTTCGAGTTGTTCTTTGCTCTCACCATCTCTTTAAATATTTACTTTCCTCCAGGTATTTTGGCCTTTGGACTTCTGTCTTCCTAGGATGTCACAACCCTTGAATTAAAGACCCAGGATCTTGTTTTCAGAATAAAGTACATTGAATTGTGTAGTTTTCAGATTAGGGAGAGGAATGATAAAGGAAACTGCTAACTTGGGATATCTGATGCGCCAGTTTTTGTTTTTGTTTTTTTTTAATTCAATGAGCCAACATATAGTACCTCATTAGTTTCAGATGTAGAATTCAACAATTCGTCAGTTGTGGGTAACGCCCAGTGCTCATCACATTACATGCCCTTCTTAATGCCTGCTACCCAATGATGAGGTAGTTTTTTTTTTTAATCGCTCCATAGATTATTCAGCTAAAATGGAAATGCTACATAAATCCACACTGAGAACTATGACCATGAGGAATAGTTAATTTCAAACCATGGAAAGTCCAATTAAAAATAGATTTTTCCCCTACAGGGACCCTCATGATTGTGTTAGGCCCACCTTGATCATCCAGGATGGTTTCCCCCATCTCAAGATCCTTAACCACATTTGCAAACTTCTTTTTGCCATCTAAGTTCACAATAGCCATAGATTTCCATGACTGAAACACGGACATGTTTAGGGGGAACATTATTCTTGTGGCACGGGGAAACAATATAGTAAATGTATACATCCCCCAAGTTTATTTGTAAATTTAACCTCATTCCAATCAATTTGCCATTGAGATGTTTGTACAATTAATGAAATACTACGTATGAATTAGTCAGTTTTGAAAAAGAATAACATAGAGGATAGGCACTGCCAAATACAAAAACAGAGAAAGGATTACCTTACCTATTAAAGACCTCATCCCACTGATAATAAACAGAAGCATATACCAATGGAAAGATGAGCAAGTGAAATCAACGGGCAATTCACAAAATTAAAATATAAAAGCTGTATCAGTCAGGGTGCAACCAGAGAAACAGAACCAGTAGGAGACGACTCGTAATAAAGAATTTATTACAAGGAGCATAAGTGATTGTGGGGCTGGCTAGGCAGATCCAAAATCCCTGGGCAGGCTGCTGGGAAGGACTGGAGCTCTCCAGCTTGGGCAGAGGCTGCTGTCCGCAGGCAGAATTTCTTCTTCACCTGACAGCCCCAGCCCTGCTCTTAAGGCCCTTCATCTGATTGGATCAGGTGCACCCAGGTTCTCTAGGGTAATCTCTCTTACGTCAAATCAACTGATTATCGACTCTTATCACAGCTACAAAGTACCTTCACCCCAGCACTTAGATGAGTGTTGGATGGAGTTCCTGGGGACGGTAGCCTAGCCATAGTGACACATCAAAGAGACCATCGCAATGTTCAACCCCACCAGTAATCTAAGAGAGAAACAGTAATTAAAAAATACATTATTTTCAGCAAATAAAGCCCAAATCGTCTTAAAATATTAAAACTCAGTGTTAACCTGAGGATAAAGCAGAAGACACCATCACTGGGTACCACAAGTTATAAGCCCTTTTTTCTTCCCGTGCACCCTGATATCTCAGGGGCCCTAAAATTCTAGAAAGAAGTTTCATGTGCAAGAAGAGAGAGGATCAGTTAAATAAACTGTTATTCATCCCTGTGATGGAATACCAGATCATCGTTAAACCTTAAGTTGAAGACAATGTTTCTTGGAAAATGTTCACAATATATCAAGTAAAAGAATAAGTTAATAAATATACCATACACACTTATTTGGGGGCAGCAATGGATAAGAAGGATAGAAGTATATACATAAAATTTTGACAGTCATTATTTCTGGATGATAGCTCAATGGGCAAATTTTTATTGGCGATTTTAGAGATCTATAATTTCTACAATAAACATGCACTGGTTTGGAAGTTAGGCATGTAACCGAGTCCAAACTCATCCTGCTCCCAGCACAACATGCAAGTAAATCAAGAGGCAGGATGTTGGGGTAAGAAAAACAACTTCATTCAGAAAACCAACAAACCAAGGATCCCAAGGAGCCATCCCCCCGGGGAACAAAATTAGAGCTGCTTTTATTTTTGCAAAAGAGGGACGCATTAGAGGGTTGGAGTCAAAAGGTGACGGCCATCTGCAGACATCCGAGGAAGGTCGTGTAACTTCTTCGTCCTTTGTCAACTGATCTTTGCGCCCAGGAATCTGGTCACGTTGTTCCTGCACATCTTAAACCCAGAGTCACGGCTGTACGTTCTTCCGTATCTCCTTGGATGAGGAAGGGTTTGGGTTAAAAAGAAGCTTTTTTGCAAATCTCAGGTGTAAGCAAAATTTCTTTGAAGATTAACAAGGCTACGTGGGGGACTAAGCAGAGTGTGTCAGCTGTACGTCCCAGCAGCAAGAGGAACAGAAGCATCATGACGTCAGACATGCTAAGTTTCTACCTGTTGACTGAAGTTGTGGTCTGTCATGATATTGAGGCATTCGTAACACCAGGAGATAGACTCTTGAATTTCTAAGGTGAGGATTGCCATCCATTCAAGTATTTAATCACTTAACCATTCGTTCATTCAACAAATACATACTGTCCTCTTACTTTATGATAATCACTGTGGAGGACAATGAAATGCAATAGTAAGTAAGACAAACTCAGTCCCTGCTTTTATGGGGCTTAGTGGGGAAAAGGAAAAATAATTTAAAAATCATACAAAACATGTATAGTTTATAATCCATGATAAGTGTACCAAAGAGACAGTGCTGAGTGTCCATGGAAGGAATCCAATATTTATATTAAATTTTTCATGATTATCTTATCAAAATAGAGATTGCTTATTTGTATGTCTGTGTGTGTGCATGTTGTGTGTGTATCTCTATGTGTTGTGTATGTGTGTTTGCATGTGAATGCATGTGTGTTGTGTGCTGCCACCAACATCAACATCTCGAATCACTACTCCAAAACTAAGAGGATGGAATTCTAAGGAAGAATATCTAAAAAAAGCCTGAGAGACCGAAAACTCTTCAAAAGGAATATTGAAAAAAAAAATCAAACTATTGCATAATGAATCCTAAATAAGGGGCCAAAAGCTCTGGTGGGTGCACCCATGTGGATTTACGGGTTTCTGCTCTACCCATATCATTCATGCATTTTTCCCCCAGAATCTGAAAGATAGATCTGACAAGCTCTGCATAAACACTGGCTAAGACTGTAGTTTCCGGGGATGGAAAGGTGACATGACTTATTCCCTGTTATCATCGGTCTCCCATTAGGGCGGCCTCAGCCAGGAGTCTGGATAGATCAACATGTCAGGATGGAGGCTCGGTGATAATTCAGGCTGGGGATCAGTTGAAACCAGTGCTCAAACAATTGGGAGAATACGGCTGTGCATAGATTCTTATTACAATGTGGGGAAAGCAAGAAGAGAAGTAGGGTTTGAACTCTGACATATGAATCAAACCACCCAACCGGGGACTTGCCTACTAAATTAGGCCAGCTTTATTTTTTCCCTCCAGGTGAGACTGAACGATGTTCCTCTTGGATGTATTAGAAATAAGACTGCGAAGAAGGTCCGTGCACAATCAGGTACAGCATATGTGGCCACAGGGATTTGCTTCCTGTTGTCCTTCCAGGTACAGGCTGTGTGCCTTATTCCTGCCCACATAGTGATAGCACAGGGAGAGACCGCATTCCTTAACATGAGAGCGGAACTAGGTTTACAGACCAACTCCAACTTTTTTTGCCAGTTAGACTTACCTCTGCACTATCACTTTAATAATTAAACAAACTCCTGGTAATTTTATGGAATTTTCCACTTCCATCTGCATTAGACAGAATTCTAAAATGACTCCCCAAATTCCCATGCTTTGGTGTGTATACCCAGCATAACATCCTCTCCTTAAGTGTTGGTGGGCCTGACATAAGCAGGTGGGCCCTCTGAAAAGACGCTCTAAAGTCGGAGATGGAAGAAGGCTGAGAGATTTAAAGCAGCAACAGATGCTCCCTGTTGGCCTCAAAGAAAATCCTGCCCTGTGCGGGAATGGACCCCAGGGTAAGGAGCCCTGGATGCTGAGGAACCCAGTGTCCCACCCTCAATGGACTAAATTCTCCCAAATGGCAGTGAGCCTCAGATGAAACCCCAACCCCGACTGACTGATGCCTTGCCTGCAGGCTCGTGAGACCCTGAGAGGAGGAACCAGCTCAAACGTACAGATACCCCCGCCCCCGCCGACCTAAGGAAACTGATAGATAACACACATGTGTTGTTTTCAGCGCCTAAGTAAGCCACAATTGGTTGCACAGCAATAGAAAACAGTACACCACCTGTGCTCCATTTCTTAGTTCAATTAGATGGATTATTTCTTCTTTCCTTGTCCCAGCTGTCACCGTGATATGTCCAAAGACCGCTTACCTGAGCACAAACAAATGCAGATATCATCCCCAGTGGCGTATCTGGTCCAACAATTGAAACACTAATATTCAAACTGAGATCATTTCTTTGAGTTGAATCTCATCGCTCCAGACGAGGAATGTTCCAGGAGTTAGATTCTAGACCTCGGCTCTCCGAGTAATAGGAGAGAAGTCACAATACGGATTGCTTGCTCTTCAACACTGGTCACGCTCAGCTCCTCACTGCATTTTCTTATCTAACCACCCCAACAACCGTGCAAGCTGGGAGACACGACATGATCCCAATTTACAGGTGATAAAACCAAAAGTTAGAAAAAGTTAACTTGCCAAGGGCACACAGCTAGCAAGGGGTAAAGCCCCAGAATAAAGCTTCTGCGCCCCTCCCGCCCCCAGCTCCGTTTATAAGCGACAGGCTGTGCCTTTAACTGTCCTAGAGCCAAACACTCTTCCCTGGAAAGTAAACACATCATCACAGCAAATGCCTCTTGCCTGACTAAGCAGATGTTGACAATTCTTTCATTTTTCCCTCCATGTCCTCTTTAGTAAGATCCCGATCTCTGGTTTCTTGAAATGATTCAAGAAACCAGAGATTTCTATGTTACAATTTTGTAACATATTTACTTAGTTGTAGTTTAAAAAAAAAAAAAAAGGACAGATAGACATAAACTGCAGCTGCTTGTGGGAATTTGCAAGGGCAGAGTCTCAGGGTGGGCTGTCTATTTTGCTCGTCTGGGCTCCTCTGCTCAGCTCAGACACATTTTCTTGACTTCCCAGTTTCCCTCTGAAGCAGAGTCAGGCACTGTATCACTTTCCGACATCGATAAAGCAAGTCTAATTTTCCTAAGTTGATGAGGGCCTGATAGATCTGATGACCTTTTGTTGGAATGTCATTTACAAGTATGATTAAATTATTCTCCGTGGCTGAACTGATACCCACAGCAGATATATCTTCCTCCAGAGGCCGCAGAAAAATCTACTGCTTTACCCTCGTGTGCATTACAGTGATTTTTGTAGGCAGACTTCAGATTTTCAGTTTGGGGTTTGAAAAGGTGACCCTGGAGATGATGACTTTTTTTTTTTTTAATCTGTTTTAGCTGATATTTTTTTCTCCGATCTGATTAACTAGGACTATATGACTATACCTGAAAAGGCAATTTATTTACTTAATCTGTTAGGGGAAATAGGAAAAAATAAAAAGAATGCCAGGCAAATTTCTTGGACTATGTTTTCTTCAGAAGTGAGGAAAGTCACGGACATTTAGAACTTTTTCTATGTGCTACATCAAATGTTGTATTTGCCTTATCTTATGTGATCTGCCAAGAGCACATGAGGTATAATCTTTGCCTTTAGTTTGTATTTTGAGGGCCTAAAGTATGTCAAAGGCTGTTCACATATCTGGGGAAAGAGCAGATCCTGACCTCATTGAATTTATCCTGATTTGAAGACACTGAAGCAAAGATCAAGTAAGTGTCCACATTTTGTGCCTGGAATATAGTATCTGTTCAATAAATGTAAAATGTATACAAAAGAAAAAAGGTTGAGCTGGGCCTGCCTGTTTGTTCTCTGCCTCGTGAAGAAAGGGATGAAGAGAAGTGAGAAAACCATTACGGACAAGATTCCTCACAACACTAAAAGTAGAACAGCCTCTGCGTCCATCAGCCGACGAGTAGATAGAGAAAATGTGGCAGACGGAGACAATGGACTATTCTTCAGCTATGAAAAAGAAGGAAATCCTGCCATTTGCAAGAACACAGATGGACCTTGAGGGCATTAGGCTAAGTGAGAGAAGTCAGACAGAAAAAGGTAAATACTGTATGATCTCACTTACATGTGGAATCCATTAAAAAAAAAAAAAAAAAAGCCAAACTCCCGGGAAAAGAGATGAGATAGGCAGTTGACAGAGGTGAGGGGAATGGGTATTGCTGTGCTAACGGCACAAACCTCACGGATTCATGTTCCTTCCCTCCGAAGTACGCTGTTTGCTGGTTCTCTCAGAGCAAATTTGGGAGAGGTGAACTTTCTTAACTTGAATAGATCTGAAAATTCCTTTTTGCCTGCGTACCTTTTTTATTATTTTTATTTTTTTAATTTTATGTATTTATTTGAGAGAGGGAGGGGCAGTGGGAGAGGGAGAAACAGACTCCTGGCTGAGCAAGGAAGCCCACACAGGGCTCAATCCCAGCACCCTGTACCTTTTTTTAAAAATTAACTATTTTTTTGATATACACAAACAGAGAGAAATAGCAGAAATCATAATTATGTAGCTTGGTATATTTTTGCAAATAATTGTATTAAAAAGAGCAACAATATCGACCACCAACACCAAGTAATGGAAACTTACCAGCATCCCAGAAGCCCCCATTGTGTATTTCTCTCCCTGCTCCAAAGATCGCCTCTATCGTGATTTCTTACCCTATGCGTTAGTTGGCCTCTGTTCGAACTTCGAATAAACGGAATAATATCATTTTAACATATTCTTTAGATCCTTCTAAATTGTTTTAGTATCTTAAGTCTTACGGGGGCACAAATTCTCCCCTAAGTTGTCTGTTGAGTGTTCCTCATGGTGGGGCAAATCCTTATGCATTTTTTTTTATGAACTTCCTTTTGGTACAGGCATCTATTACTTTTCCTTTTGGATTCCCAGGAGTCCTGGTTTTGGAAGAGTCCATAAAGAAGAGTTTTGTGTGAGGGGGGTAGGGAGAGGGTGGTTGGGTTATGGACATTGGGGAAGGTATGTGCTATGGTGAGTGCTATGATATGTTAATAAAAAGCAAAAATTAAAAAAAAAAAAAAGAAGAAGAAGAAGAAGAAGAGTTTTGTGTGTGCTTGGACTTGCACTGACCACTAGGAATGGTCTTGGGTTGTATTAGCAGGTCGGGTTTTAGATTCCTAGCCTGAAGTTAGGAAAATCTCGAGATTCCACACCCATGCATCTTACTTGAGATAAAAACATACATACTTCTGGACGATCTCGTACTTTCTGTAACTTGCTCCACATAAAACTTTTTGAAATCAAAGGAAATCTCTTTTTTACTAAATTGCAACCATACTCTATATGATGATGGAGCTATATCAGGGTTTAGCTCACAAATAACCTAAAGACCCTAAAGACCCACCTGTTACATAGTTTTATTCTCAGCACATGAACATATCTTTTGCTCATCCCACTACCTGGGATCCAAATGCCTAGAAGGAGAGAACGTATTCTACAAATATGTACAAATACAAATATAATCTATTGAGTTTCCCTGTGGTCAGGCATACTGAATCCAATTTCTTCTCCTTGGTTTCTTGACCCCTCCTGTCTTCCACCAGTATTTCTTGCTGCTCCCGAATCCACTTGTTTTCCTTAGGCTATGATCATTACAGTCCTTTTCCTTCTCGCGCATCTGTCTTTTGCCTTTCCCAGTGATAGTCCCACCTCTGCAGAACTCTCTTGAACAGTTTGAATGTCCCACTGATGCCGAAGGAGCAAGCACCAGGCTTTCTTAGCAGCTTGTACAGGTGTGGGTGGGTGGGGGGGGGTGGTGGGAGGTGAGGCTTAAAATCTATCAGCTGTCAGAGTTCAACACAATGGAAAAGAATCCTCAGGACAGACCATTTTTTAATAATTATTTGTAGCTACCGTTCTGCTTACCACCACACTAAATTCTTTGTAATTTACTCAATCTTCCAGATTGACTATATGGATTAGGAATCTGATTTTTTTCCCCTAATGTCTGAAGAAAACTCTGAGAGACTAAGTCCTTTGTGGGATCGTTAAGTTCAATCACTCCACCCAGAGTGCGATGCTTTTGGAAAACCAAGCTGACACACGCTGAGTCCTTTTAGCTCTGTGAGAGCTGCCAGTCCTCTACCTCGCTTGTCCGAAATACACCTCCTTCTGTAATTAGTCTTGCATCTCTGCTCCTAAGGGAGGTTTCGTTCTGTCTGTTCATTGCCTTCTAACTCTTACTTCTTTTGTCAGTATCTAAGATTAGGTCAGCAGTGTGTGTTCCATTGTACTTTACGATCTTGTCCCCTGGGACCTCAGATGAATTGTGCGTTCAGCAATCACTCTCTTTCCTGCTACTTCCCCATCAGTATCCCTTGGTGGCTCTGTGCCATTGCTTATAATCCTTTAGGTTAGGAAGGAGAAAGAGGAAATGTATCAAAGCTATTTCCTCCCCCAATGCAAAACTGGAAAATGTATATTTTATACTTCCTCAAGCTTGCCTTGATAGTCACATATTACAGGCTACATGAGCTATCTATGAGATCCTTAGAAATCTGGCTAACTGTAACAACATAAATTAACATGAGTTTTACCACCATACAGAGTGGAAATGGATTTTCGAACGTCAATTAAGCATTTGTCACCATTATGCATTCATGTAAGTATCTAGCTTAACAAAAACAGGACATTTATTTATATGTTTGGAGGTACACACACTGCTACAATCCCCTTCCGGTTCATACGTTGAAACCTAACCCTTAAGGTGATGGCATTAAGAGGTGGGGCCTGTAGGATTCAAGCCCTTATTAAAGCTGCCCAAGAAAGCTCCCTAGGCCTTTCTACCAGGTGAAGCTACAGCAAAAACATGGCTGTCTAGGAGGAAGTAGTTTTTCTCCAGTCACTGAATCTGCCAGCTCTTTGATTTTGGACTTCCTAGCCTCCAGAGCCACGCGAATAAATTTCTGTCGTTTGTAAACTATCCAACTATGGTATTCTGTTATAGCAGCTAGAACCAACCAAGACAAACATACATATGCTCTACATGTTGGGTTTTTTGTTTTTTTTAAGATTTACTTATTTATTTGAGGGAGAGAGAGGGAAATGAGAGTAGGGGGAGGGACAGAATGAGAGGGAGAGAGAATCTTAAGCAGACTCCATGCCCAGTGCAGAGCCTGATGCGGGGCTCAATCTCACAACCCTGCGATCATGACCTCAGCCAAAACCAAGAGTTGGACACTTAACTGACTGAGCCACCCAGGCACCTCAAAATATGTTGGTTTTATGTAAATATACTTAAAGCAATTAATTACACCTAGGGTAGAGACAGGGCCCTTACTCTTAAACAGAACCCTTACTCAAGAAAATACACTCACTGACTTTTTTCTCAACCTTGAAAGCTTCAGTCAACTTCATTTAGTCATGAAAAAAATAATGTGAGTGGTAATCTAAACATTCTGGCCAAATAAACATTGGGATAATGACATTATTAACTCTGATAATCTCAGACATTTCTTTGGCAGAGGCACAACCTCCCTGAAAGGATTCGGTCAGCTTTTAAAATCCTGGTACTTCACCATGGAAAGAAATGTACTCTGTGTACTTCTTCAAGTACACCAAGCTTAGATTATTTCAGTTGATAGTTTTTGAGGGGAAAAAATAATAATAATAAAGCATTTTTTTTTCCCGGCTCCCCACACCAAAAGATCTTAGCGAAAAATAAATTTGGATATTTTAATTACTCTGTTTTGGTTTAGAGTTCTCTAATTGTAATTAATCACAAAATAAACTTCTAGAACATAATTTAATTTCCAAAGTCATGCACTAAGCATCTTTGATTTTTCATGAGTTTGCCAATTGAAGTTCGTTCTTCTCATCAAAGATCCCACTTGTATAAACAATTCATCTTACCCTGGTGGCCTCTTGATCACAGCTAGCAATTTGGCTCTGAAGTTTCAAAACTCTTTTTTTTTTTTAAGATTTTTTTTTATTATTATTTATTTGAGAGAGAGGCAGTGAGAGAGCATGAGCGAGGAGAAGGTCAGAGGGAGAAGCAGACTCCCCGTGGAGCTGGGAGCCTGATGCGGGACTCGATCCCCGGTCTCCGGGATCATGACCTGAGCCGAAGGCAGTCATCCAACCAACTGAGCCACTCAGGCATCCCAGTCAAAACTCGTTTTTATATAGAAAAAGAAAATACACGTGTTACTCCTAATTGATGTTGTCAGCTGTCAACCTACCAGTGTCTACCAATTGACATATTTCATTTTCTCCAATTCAAGAAAGCTACTTCCTAATGTCTAAAAATTGGTTCTGAATAGTACCTATGGTGTTGTCCTATTCTTTTATTCAAAGGCAGGTATAGCTCTGTCCAGAGATATGACTTTGTCCGTATCTAAGTACATACTTATATCTCTATGTTTCTCTATGGACACAATTATAGGAATGGCTGCTGGTGCCTATGTCTGGGGAATAGGGTTACAAGAGGCTTGTTTCATGTTTTATATCCATGTTGTTTGAGGAATTCAGTCATGTTTATGATAGATAAATCTCAGTCTACAAACCCAGGTATATGAAAAGAAATCTTTTCTGAGTGTATCTTATCTTTACAAGGGGACACCCCTCTTGCCGAAGCAGCAGCTGGAGAGCAAGACAGAAATCAAGATTTCTGCACTTCCTTCCTTCCGTCTTGGTGTTTGTAGAAACACTGGTTCCCATCTGACCTTTCTATGCTGGTCCATGCAACTCCACTTCTCTCTCTTCCTCCTGACTGTGAGGCCCCTTTGTGACCTCTGGATGTCCTTACATTAGGTTTTTTCTGCTCTCAGACATGCATGAGAAGTCCTCCATGTTCTGCCCTGCTGTGGCTGGCAGAAAACTCTGCGAGGCCCTGGTACTCGAACATATTATGAAGATACGCATTAAACAAGACAAAGTCAGATAGTAAGACCTGCCAGGAAAAGTCTGGAAAGCAGATATTGCTGACACTATCCATCTGCCGGGGGTCGAGGGGCGAGACAGCTACTTCCAAGGGTGTACTCAAGGATGGCTTCTTGGAACTGGCACTAGTTGAGCAGAAGTTCTCCTCGCTGTCTCCACCATAGGATTGTAAATTTAAAGTAGGACATGATCAAATTCACTGAAGAACTGATCAGTTGTCACATTTGGGTGAGGACTACTAGGCAGGATTAGCTCCATTCTTGGTTTTCTCCATCCTTTGTTAGGTTCCATTTAAGGCCCAACATCTGTGGGAAAGAGGCTAAGAGCCCATGCTGGGGTCATGGAAGACTAAGGAAGATCAGGTTATCTTTCTTGGCAATTTCACCAATAATTCTCTAAAAGGAAGTTGCACTATAAGGGAGTCCACCAAAAAGTGGGATGTGGGGGTGGTGTGTGGACGGGGATACTGAGAAACCAGGAAATCCCAAAGCCTCAGAGTGTTTTTAGGGCACAGGAAGAGCATTCTACTATTTTACTTGCTAAACAATCATCACAGTTTCTTACCATTTTATTAATATCCACAACTAGGATCTCACTGTAGTTCCACTCAGTATATCCCATTTTGAGAAAGAAGTCTGCATTCTAATGCAGTACAGACTCCACACACAGTGAAATTTCTTCTCTAAGAATAATGTCAAGTTATTTCCCGCCCTCCCCCAAATCTCATGTAAGATGGTTGATAAGTAGAATTTAAACAATTAAAAATGAGCAGACATCTGGATCCTTCCCAAGGAGTTTTATTTATGCACCTGTCCAAAGCTCTTCCAGGATGACAGCAGACAGATAGCAGAGGGCTTGGCGGTGAGGCAGAAGAGTAGAGTTAGCAGGAAACATCTGACTTTGACTTGTGTCTTTATTCATCCCTAATTGTATGGCTTGGGCTACTTATTAATACCGCCAAAGCCCCTTTCCTTACCTTTTAAGCAGGAAAATAATACGACGACATTGGTTTATGTCTGAACAAATAACGTTAAAGTCTGCAAGAAGAAAGTGCTTAATTAACAATACATCTATTGCTTATCACTAACACTGGTGTTCTAAAGCCAATCCTCTTCACCAGTTTAGCATTCATGCCAAAGAAAATTGACCACGGGAGTTGAGAAATAGACACTCTAAACTCTGACTTGCCCTTCAAATGAGTTGCCCTTCCTCACCTTACAGTTGCTTCTTTTTTCCATGAGTAACTCTAAATTATATTTGCTTGACTTGTCATAAAATTACATTTTGCGAAGTCGTATTATGCTTAGATTTTAGTTTTACATTAGGTGGCTTGAGCGGGGGGAGTGGGGCCTCAAACAGAATAAGCCCTGGTTTTACAACCATTCCAAACAACTCTTCGTGCTGCCAAGGATTGTGTATGACATTTATACTCTCCGGATGGCATTTGTCCATTTGATTAAGGACTGTAGGCTTTCTAAAAATTTCCACTTTGCATTCCCACCATCTTTACTTTGCCACAATCTCCTGTTCCAAAACTCACCATTCAGTTTATTTATTTTCCAAAATAAACACATCATTTGAAGATTATAAAGCTCTTTGGAATTGGCAGTAAGTCTTTGCATTGGAAAAGCTTTCTATGTAATTATATTGTTGATTTGAAACATGGGTACCTCTCCCATTTCAGAAATGCTGTCTCATCTAAAGGATGGCTTGGAATCCAGGGTAACATAATTAGAGAGGAATTACCCAAGCATCATCTTTGCTCTGTGATTTACATTAATATGAAATGTCACCATGCATGTTGCCTACCCTGAGGTTCTTTGCTCCGTTAGGGGGTGGAAATTGTATTATAAATGCAGGTCTGACACTAGACATAGTAAGGATTTTTTTTTTAAGATTTCATTTATTTATTTGAAGAGAGGAAGAGAGAGTTGAAGAGGTAGAGGGACAAGCAGACTTTGCACTGAGAAGAGAGCCCAATGTGGGCCTCAGTCCCACAACCCTGAGATCACAACCTGAGCCAAGACCAAGAGTTGGACACCCAACCAACTGAACCACCCTGGTGCTCCAAGGATTTTTTTTTTAAAGATCAATCTAAAGTCAAACCTTGTCCAAGTTGACTTGGACAAGGGTTGACTATATTGTCTCATAAAAGTGCAGAGATAAAAGCAAGAGGCAATCAAAACTTGGGAAAGAGGAAGGTGTCAACATCTGTACTTATGGCGCCTTAATATTTTTCAGTCTTAAAATGGCTGAGAATTGAATTTTAATCATATGCTTAGCATGTCTTCCCCTTACTCTATAAAATAAATAAGTTCACAGCGTAGATTTATAACAAGGTCTCTGACAGCAAAGCCATTCCGTAACAAATATATTGAGTAGACAGCAGTGAAAATGAAAGACGTCAGGCACTGCCATGACATCTTCCTGGTCTGGGAACCAGAGGACCACCTACACCCAGCGTGGCATTCAGAGTCCACCTTGAAGCCACATTGTCACCACACAAGACCCTCTGATGATCAGGCTTAGTTTATTTGTGAAATGCATGTTGCTGTGCGTGTCCTTTGTAATTGTGGGTTTAAAAGGATTTAAAAGATTTCAGCTTCAAAAGTCAAGAAGGGGGCGCCTGGGTGGCTCAGTGGGTTAAGCCTCAGCCTTCGGCTCAGGTCATGATCTCAGGGTCCTGGGATCGAGTCCCACATCGGGCTCTCTGCTCAGCAGGGAGCCTGCTTCCCTCTCTCTCTCTGCCTGCCTCTCTGTCTACTGTGATCTCTCTCTCTGTCAAATAAATAAATAAATAAAAATCTTTAAAAAGTCAAGAAGGTACTTGACTCAGGTTAGGTTGTTTGGGGGTTTTTTGTTTGTTTGTTTTTTAATAAAGCAACCCGAGTGGGGAAAATTGAATATTTTCCCTGTGGGTAGCTTGATAACAGACTCAGTTGCCCCGACGATGGGGGCGGTTTCTACACTGGCAGAAAAAAAATTGTGAAAAATTGTCTTGACTGTTGGGGTTTTTTCCCACTAAGAATCACAGTGAGTTTCTTTTTCCTCTTTTCTCTTCTTCTTTACTGCTTATATTCTTCTAAGAACTTATTTTATTTTGCCTGGGTCTGTAACCAGTTATCCATAGGTCTGATTGCCCCTTAAATCCTGATTACAGAGCCGACAACGTATTTGAGACATTTTGTGTCCTTAGGAATTAAAATATTATCCAAAATAGGTGATGAAAGAAATAAATGGAAGTCTGGATAGTGAAGGAGAGAATCTTAGGGTAACAGCAAGGGAGGGATATAGTCTGTTAAATTGAAACTAGCATTTCTAAATTACAGCAGACTTTTCACCATGATTTAGGAATAGAGGGTATATGGATGAATTATTTCCTTTAAAAATTTTCAAAATAAACTTGGGAGAGCTACAGTCTCGGACCATCAAGTTTTAACTGATTAAAGACACCGGTTTATCCCCACCCCCAAATATGTATATATATCACAATATCCTTCTTTTCACTTTTAATCTTCTATGTGTACTTTGATATAATTTTCTTAGCAGTAAACTAATCACGTCAGTGACTGACCAGGCTTACTATTACCCATGCGTTTGCAAATGATCTTTATTGAAGTCACAAAAGAGGGGGAACATTTTTTAAATTTTGTCCTCACATTTGGAGGTCAAGATTGGAAAAAAATCTAATTGTGGAATAGAAGTAAACAAGGGATTCCTTTGGCTTTTAAGGGTGCACGTCACTCTTCACACGTATAGATGTGGAGAATCAGAACGATCTGGGAGAGAAACGCAAAGCCCCCTATGCAGTTTACCAGTATCGCATCCATGACGAGCACCTACTGAAGGGTGAGCAGGGACCCACCTGAAGTTCAAGGCAGTTCAAGGTCATGTGAACCTACAGCTGCCCGCAAAATGGAACCTAATGCCAGGTGCCTGTGTGGTTCCAACAGTTACATATCTGACTCTGGATTTCAGCTCAGGTTGTGATCCCAGAATCCTGAAATCGAGCCCCAGGTCTGGCTCCAGACTGGGCGTGAAATCTGCTTTGGATTCTCTCTCTCCCTCTCTCCCTCTGCCCTTCTTCCTCCCCAAAAACAAAAACAAAAACAAAACAACAACAACCAATAAAACCCAAAAGGAATCTGTTGAGGTATTTTTTCTCTCCTTCTTTCAGAGGTCTTCTGAGGTGACAGCCAGAGAGAATATGGCACTTTGATGTAGTGAAGCAGTGACAAGGCTAGTATGTATTGTTTCAAAGCAATGTCAATGTCACTTTGATTGGGCTGTTGGTTCTGAAGGCCACTGTCATTTGGATTTGGATTGGCTACTGAATCACCCTTCCATTGTTGACTTGTGTATTGTTATGGAGCTTATAAAAATGTGTGGGTTGGTTACAAGTTCCAAGGAGCTTTACGCAGCCCCACAGCACAATTCTACGTGCTCTTTGCAGTCATTAATTTTCCGAGAATCAGGATGTGAAAGACCTCTCTGTATAAAATTGAAAATAGTTTATGCCCAAGGACCTGGGCTTTTTTCTCTATTCCATGCTTCTGTTTAAAACATTTAGTTATTTTTAATGTTATTTTTTATAAGAAAAAAATGCATTCATCACTTTATGGGAAAAAATGTATAAGGAAAACATTTTGACATGTCTGGAGAGCATCATGAATGATGACGGAGTTTTGATGAAGGGTCCTCCAGTTCGTTTCTCAGCCACATTGAGGTACAGAAGACCAACACACTTATGCTGCGGATATAGTCCTCACCTTTTCTTTTATGCTTTTCAGGCAATAAAATTCAACAAATACTTACCAAACATCCTTCCATTAAACACTATCTACCTAGACAGCTTAAACCAAAATTTAAATTAATCTTTATCCATCCTGCGAGAGCTCCTTCACTCATGTACTCCAGACAGGTCTGCTGCTAGACAGAAGGGACATTGCTAAAATGAATTAATGTGTGATCTTCCAGGCTTGAATTATGTGTCCTAGAAAATACCCTAAGGAAGATAGTGTGGGTCATTGGGAGATACCTGTATGGTATTTGTTACTTACCGTATTCAAACTCTGAAAAATGTTTTCTCCATAATTCTCTGTGGCTAAGAGTTTGCATTCCTCCGTAGAGACACAGACATGGATAACACAATTCTTACAGTCCTAGTCCTAGTCATGGTCAGAGACCTATTGATAGGTATACATGTCTCTCTGTTAAGAGCCAGAAAGACAGTTAGCGCATCCATATGTCAGACTCTCTCCTGAATTGCCACCCAAGGACATTTCCATTTTATAGAAAAGTAACATAACTGTGAACTTTCCTTTCCAGCATGTGTTTTCAATACAGAGGTTTCCAGACGCCAGCTGGAGCTTTTCCAAGTCCAAAGGTAGACTTTCATTCTGTAGATCAACCGACCCTCCCTGATGCTTGTCCTTCACCTGCGTTCTAGAGCACCTTCTCCTGTTTTCCTTCTTTCTCCAATGACTGCTAGTCCCCCTTGTCCTTGTGGACGATGCATTCTCTCCCTAACCTGTCGTGTTAGTGGACCCCAGCACTCTGTCCGCAGACTCACTCTCTACGGTCATCCCCAACAGGATATTATCAGATCTCAGAACTTTAAATATAATCCACACATTCCCTAAGTTATATTTCTGGCCTGGACTTTCTCCCCTAGAACAGATACTTCTATCCAGCTGTCTACTCAAGAAGGTTTCCACTTGCTCACTTTTACATTTAACATTGAAAATGAAAAATTTAAAAAAGTAAAAAAATAAAAAAATAAAAATAAAAATAAAAAAAGTAAAAAGTAAAAAATGAAACTCCTGGTCTTTCTCCCCAAATCTGTGCCTCCTTTTGTCTTCCCAAATCAGTAAGGACAACCCATCTTCCCAGTTGCTTTAGCACACACACACAGAAGTTTTTCCTCTGTCCCATACCCAATCCTGCCAGCTCTGTTTTCAAATTGTGATCATCCTCCATGGTGAAACCATCACACTCTCTCTCTTGGATGACTGAAAAAGCCGACCAACGGGTCCTGCCTTTGCTCCCTCCAATGCTCAGAGGGAAACAACGGATCCTTTTAAAATATAAATCCTATCAAGTTACCACTTCACCCAGTGGGAAGGACCTGGTGACAATGGACCAGATATCCAAGCTTGGTGGTACCTCAGTGGTGTCTTAGAGACACAAAAATACCTTCTCTCTCTGTCTCCATGTTTGGCTGTCTCTCCCCCTGTCTTCCACTCTCTTTCAAAAAAGAGAAAAACTCTAAATGATTCTGAAATTTGGAGAGGTTCAGATGTCAAATACTTGAGTCTCTTCAGAAATATACCAGATGATTTTCCCTTTGAGTATGTGACCCTCCTGGGCCAGAATCTGCTACCAGAGAATAGAAATAAGCATTTCTACTTTTATTTAGAAACAATAGAGCATAGCAGTTAAAATCCAAATTAGTCATGGCCCAGGCACTTACTAGCTGTGACTTACCTCTCAGTACATGGGGATAATTATGGGTTTACCTCATGAGTTTGTTGGTAGATAAATGCATGAATTCATGCAAAGTACCCAAATATGTATTCAACATATAGTAAGCACAGAATAAATATTATCTTTTTAGATTCAGAGCTATTAACCCAGATTCCTCTGTAAGAAAGTTCTTATAGACATTTTAGATACTACTTTAAGCTATTGATTTAATAACATACCTATGGAATGCAAAATATTGAAGATTCAAAGATAAATATTACAGTCTCTTCCCTCCAGAAGAGAGGCATGTAACACACAAATAATCATAAATATAAAAGGCAATAATTACTGCAACATTTGAAGTCCAATGAATTAAAATTAATTTTAAAAACATGATTTGGCCTATTGACAACAGATTAGTTCATACTGACTCCATTTTATTGCTTTCACATTAATAACTATACTTAAGAGTACAATCATTAAACCATGGATGATAACACATATTATTGAGGTGATTTGGAAGCAGAAACAGTAGGTAGCTCAGGAAAGATGCATGTAAACCTGAGCTAGAAAGGAAATGTCAAAGTTAAGAATGAAAAGAGACATTGATATATTAATTTTGAGATGACTAAGAAAAGCAACCGATTGAACAAAATTGTTTTTGAGAAAAGATGCTGTAGCCATATTTACTTGTCTTGGAGTCATATTTACTTCTAACCTCATGTACCCATTAAAGGATAATAGGTTTCAGATCTATAACTAAGATCAGAGAATGGAGAAAGGAGAAATACTGGTATTGAAAAAAGTGATTTAAGTGATTCATATTGAGGTTAAAAATCTTTATTTGGCTTCTGCACCTTGGGGAGCAATGAAGACCTGTGGCTCTCCATTAGAGCAGGGCTAGGGTCTCAAAGGGCAGGGAAGCCTGGGGACATGCTCTTGATGCATAAGCACAGGCAGCAACTGGTGTCATGAGTGGGAACTCAGTCAGGAGATGGCCCCTACTTTGGGCATCCATGATGGGTACCATTGCTGCAATTCCCAAAAACTGTGTTTGCAAACCTAGGTTATCCTAGGTTAACCAAGGTTCACGGTCTGAAGAAGATGTATGTGCTGGGGGGCAGAGTTCGAGGGAGAGAAGATATTAGAATAAAATAGAGTTAAATTAGATTAGGTTAGATAAACTAACATAAAATAAAATAAAAAGTGAAAAGTAAAAAAAGAGGGTAAGCAAGGGAAGAATTCAGCAGGAATTTGGGATCCTTGGGATACTTCAAGATGTTTGTTTCCATAATCCTTCTCCACTGGCTTCAGCAAATGTCCCCAAATGAACAGCAGCATCATTCACTGTCCTTAGACCATAAAATCTCATCTACCCCAAGAACGCGGAAGACCATCTCCAGCAGGGATTATTCATAGGCACAAAGTTCCTCCAAGACAATGTGAAGGTTGGAGAACTGATTATCTCAATTTCCATGTGGAACAGTTTCCCTTAAGGTACCCGATCTTGACTGGCTTCTAGAATGATCACATCTCATGTTTACTTTTGTTGTTTGTTGTTGTTGTGGCTTTTGTTGTTGCTTTGTTTTATCTTTTGACTTGAGTACTGAGGAAGTTCAAGAGGCTTTAATCAGTAAACTTGGCCACTGACTTGGGTATAATATATATTCTGTTCAGCAAAAAAAAAAAAAAAACCAAGAAGTCACTATTTTAAGAAAATGGTATTTTGACTCCAGGTTTAATGTCTTACTCAGGTAAAAACCACATTTGTTAGTATAAAACAGTAGTATCATTTTTTACTAAGGCTGTTTAACACAGTAGAAAGTAGTCTAGGTAAAAATGATCACTTTGAGAATAAGACACTCCCATCTTGATTTGAAATTTGCCAGGAAAGCTATTTTTATAAAATGATCTATGGAGCCATTCTACAAGATTATAAAAAAAATTGTAAAATATTTAGAGTGCAATAAAAATGCAATGTTTGCTTTCCTCATACTAATTTCTACATTTATTTTTTCTGTTGAGGAAAATTTATATTGAGAAAAATAGTTTTAAAACATGAAATTCTTCATGGGGAGGGGGCTGAAGACAGAAAGCCATAAAGGAGGTTATAGAATGAGTCTGCCATTTTGGTAGCTGCCCCATGAAATGTAGAAGGAGCTTGATGTGTGCCTAGTATTGGACTCAGAGGCCACTAGCAAGAACATAGATTCACAATTATTTTTTAAACCCATGTTCCCCTTTGATAAATAAAAAACATTATAATCTCTTCTTTTAAAGCTCTTTGAATTTTCAGGATAATTGTTTATTATTAGTAAAGGTGAATCAAAGCAAAGGGGGGTAGGGAAGCACTGTTTATGTACAAACTCACTCTATCTCCAAAGAGTGTGATCCCTCCAGGGAGCAGAGGACAGAACCCGCCTTCCATACTCTTCCACCTTCATAAGCGACAGCATAAGATCCCACAGATTTATGCATATTCACTAGCTCTTTATGTTATAATATCCTCAGCAATTTGAGGGAATATCAAAACAGGTAAAAATTATTGAGGCCTGACAGCTGCAAAAGGTCACCAAATTAAATTCATGGGGGTTATCTCCAGTGCATCATAATAGACAGAGACAGAAATTAACTGACCCTCACACTTTGTAAGGAACATTCTCCAATCCTTTTTACCATCTGGTTTCCTAAAAGAGCCAGACTCCTTTGACTATTTTATTATTATTTTTTAATCCTTTGGCTATTTTAGACTTCATGCAAATCAGTAAATTAACCAGTTATAGAACATGCATCTTTCAAAACCTTTGATTGTCAGAGTAAAAATCCTGAGATTTTTGAGAAAGGGGATTAGGACATTGAAGGACAGAGAGATGAAGTAATGGAGAAAGACACAGATATTTAAGAATTTGATTTGTTAAATAGAGGTGGAGAGATCTATTCCTGCCAATAATATTTCTGAGATTGAATTGCCCAATACCTTAAAGATCAGGAGCTCACATTTGGGTTTCATTTAATTAAGAAAATGTATTTATGTGGGGTTTTCTCCTTGTATGTGAGTTTTCTTAAACAATGTATAGCATTAATCTTTTTTTAAGGTAATCATTAATTTAGGAATCTAGTAGGAACACAAAGGAGGATACTTGGAAACAGGGAAAGGCACATAGGGAAAGGGCTCATGATCCCAAGGGAAACCAAGTTGGCCAATGCCAACACAGATCTTCATGGTTGAGACACTGGAAACAGAGAGGTGGGACTCCCAGATTCCTGGAGGAAAGCAAATCCATAGAGTGGTCACTCTTCTGCTAAAGTTCCAGAGTTTCAAATCAGGTAGGTTAACAGAAAAATTAGGACCTAAGACAAGTATAGAGGAAGATTCTGAAATGCCAATGTTCCTGTTACCTGGATTTATGCTCTGTATTACCCCCGCCCCATCCCCACAGAGCTCCCGCTGGACCTAGAGCCTCGCATTAATGAAGAAAACGTGGCACAAGTGAGGGGATGTCACTTCCATAATCAGATTATAGAAACTGACTCCCATCTTGCTCATGTTCTCTCAGTCTTTTACGTGATCACTTAGAGGAAGACAAAGTTGCCAGTTGCCCATGGAGAGGCCCATGAGGCCAGGAGAAGGACTGTCAGCCAACAGCTAATGAGGAACTAAGACCTCACTTCAACCACAAGGAATTGAATCCCACCCACAGCCATGAGTGAACTTGGAAGCAGACCCTATCCCAGGGGAACTTTGAGATGACTGTGGTCCCAGCTAACACCTTGGCTGTAGCCCTGAGAGATACTCTGAGACTGAGAACAGAACTGAGCTGCTACCAGACTCCCACCCCAAAGAAGCTCTGAGATAGTAAGCATGTCTTAGCCACTGAGTTTTGAGGTAACTTGCTACAAAGGAAGAGGGAACTAAAACAGGGTTTCCCAAATGTCATCCATTCAGTCCTATATCACCTCGATAAGTTTGTTATTATATGTTGTCATGTGATGCATTATGCCCTTCCCCACAATGATATCTATGTCTTAATCCCAAGGATTTGTGAATATGTTACCTTACATGGCAAGAGGGACTTTGAGATGCAATTAAATTAAGGATTTCAGTTTGGAAGATTATCCTACATTATCCAGGTGAACCAAGGTAATAAGACAGAGGCAAGAGGATGGAAGTCAGGAAAAGGAAAAGTGAGGTGAGAAGCAGAGGTGTTGGAGCAATGCCCTTGAGAGGGAGGAAGGGGTCACAAAGCAAGGAATAGGGGCACCTCCAGGAGGTAGAAAAGGTAAGGAAAGAGCAATGGATTCTCCCAGAGCCTCCAGAAGGAACACAGCTCTGCCAATACCTTGATTTTATCTCACAAGATCCATGCTTAGGGTTTTGACTTCCAGAACGGCAAGATAGTAAAATTGTGTTGTTTTCAGTCACTAAGTAGTGATAATTTGTTATGGTAGCAATAGGAAAGTAGACATATGTATATACCCTGTCCTACTGCTTTTCTTTTTTTTTTTTTTAATGTATTTATTTGTCAGAGAGAGAGGGAGAGAGAGAGAGTGAGCACAGGCAGAGGCAGAGGGAGAAGCAGGCTCCCCGCCGAGCAAGGAGCCCGATGTGGGACTCGATCCCAGGACGCTGGGATCATGACCGAAGGCAGCCGCCCAACCAACTGAGCCACTCAGGCGTCCCCCTACTTCTTTTCTTAAGTCAGCTCACTTTTTGTACATACATGCATACCTGCATACATTTATTTTAAAGAAAACCTCAACTCTAAGTTTGGTGTGCTGGTTGTGTCCCCCCAGCACAATATACTATTAAGACAAACACCTACCTCCTTCAACTGAATGGTGTACATGGTACCACCTAAGGTCATCTTGTGTACTAAAGCCAGTGAGGACCACACTTTGGGACACAGAGGCAGGGGAGAGATGCTACAGCAGGCCTTCCAGAATTCAATCCTCTGGGCAGGATATGGCCATGTTTGCTCAAGTCCCTTTTGGCTGTGAGTACAACAGAGATGGAAGTGATCACTAACAACTACAAATCTTCCAGCTGAATCTGCTGGTTTAATTAGGCTTTTCAAAGTTGGAGAAAGGCTTCAGTTAGTCCCAGTCTGCTGACTATGAGTAGGACTTGCCCATAGAAAGCACAATTATTTTTTGCCTTCATCATGAAACTGAGTGAGGCTAGAATGTGCTTTGCTTTGAAGGAGCTCACTTGGAGAGGGAATGGTGGTCTACTTAAAAATATGATCCAAAGATAAGTGAAATAAGTCCAAGTGTCTGGAAGATTTACAGTATATCTGTGGTTCTCAACTTAGGCTGATTTTGTCCTGTAGGCAGTATTTGGCAATTTCTGGGGCAACTTTTTGTTGTCACAACTCAGGACTATTTTGGAGTATCAAATAGGGATACAGGGATGCTGCAAAAATCCTACCATGCATAGGACATCACACACACACACACACACACACACACACACACACACCAACTACTCAGCTCAACATATCGTGAGTGCTGAGAATGAGAAACCTTGCAGTAGGCAATAAAGTGCTAAATCTATTAAATTATTTAAAAACTCCAGGAAGAGTGAGATCAGACATACTGGTTCTCTGGTATTACTGCAGACTGTCCTTTGAAAGCACATAGGATTAGAAAGAAACAGCCCAGACAACTGCATGGGGAGCAAGAGAGTAGAGAGAAGAAGGAGAAGAAAATCGTGATAGGAATTGTCAGAAGTGATGACTTCTCTGGGGTGTCGGATGCTATTTTATATTCTACCAGCTTAGAAACTGTTATCTTCACCTCAAAAGCAAGGCTAGAGGGAAGTGCAGGGTTAAAGGAAGTGTTCTGCTCACATTCCCTCCCCTCTATCACCAAGCACAAAGTCGGAGAGACAGAAAACAAAAAGAGAAGATCTGACCATAAAGAGTACCGTGTGGAAAAAGCAACTGGTGAGGGCTAACATTTAAAAATAAATAAGGGTAACACCCTGTCCAGTTTTGTAAGAAGCAGCCAAAATGTATTCCCAAATGCTGTACCATTAGCATTCCCACCAGCAAATGAACGAGAGTTCGTCAGCACTTAGTGTTGTCAGTGTTGTGGATTTTGGCCATTCTACTAGGTATGTGATGGGAGCTTGTTGTTGGTTTAATCTTCATTTCCCAATGACATGTGATGTGAACATCATTCCGTATGCTTATTTGCCATTTATATATCTTCTTTGGTGAGGGGTCTGCTAAGATCTTTGTCCTATTTTTTTTTCCCTACTGAGTCTTACCAGTTCTTTGTATATTTTGGATAACAATCCTTTACCAGATGCATC
>PISX010011435.1:0-65332 GCA_004024625.1 Mellivora capensis
CGCTTTCGATTCACTTCTCCGCCAGTCCTACCTTTCAGAAAGTGGGCGATTTCCTGTTTCCAGAATTGCTGTTCTTCCTCTCTTCGATCTCCTGTTGGATTTGTAGGTGTTCGCAGTGGTTTGATAAGCTATCTAGCTGATCTCCTGCTGCCTGATGTCGTCTCAGCTGCTACTTCTCCGCCATCTTGCTCCTCCTCCATTGAGAGAATGTGACCCCCGATAACCTGAAAGCTGGACCCCAGCAATCAGAGGCTTCTCACCCACGCCTCTGGCCTGGGATTGCGCATTACACTTGCCTTCCCCACTCCCAGAAGCTGCCCCGAGGACATAACCTTGAGATAGTGACGTGTTGAGACCACCTGGATGGTATATGTGACAGAACCTGGTTAAGGTGTCTCTAGCAACTTCTAAGATTTGGCAGGCAGATAGGTAGAAAGATGGATTCATTTTGTGTTCACCCAAGTCAAACCTCGTATGTAGGTTCTCTTGCTTATTAAAACTGCCACCTACCAATCTGGAGTGGCTGCCTCATTCTTCAGTCTCCCCCCTGCCCTCCATGTAAAGGGGTCAGCTTCAGACTTCCCAAGGGAAGCTCCCGAAGGAGGTTGGGAACTAAGAGTTGAGGAGGCTCATTTCTAGAATGCAACACACCATTGTTCTTTTGTACTTAAACACTCCCTTTATGTGAAAAATAAAAAAGAAATTACTATAACAAGCTCTTTATCTACAACTTTTTTTTTTCAGCCTGGCTTCTCTTCCTCTTTCAAGTCTATCAAATTATGAATGAACCTGTCGTGATTAGTTTGACTCCCTCCACAGCCATTGACAAAAGTGCCCCACCCTAGTCTGTGCCAGAGTACCCATTTACTCTTAAGAGTTGCCATTGGTACGACAAGTCTTCTGCCTCGATGAATAATTTATGACAGAATTTAGTGTCCATTTTAAAAGTAAGGAGATTATTCCACTGGGACCGAATTAGGGTGCTTGAGTTGTAGCAGATCAATACATCAATAAAATCAGTCAATCATGCTGGCCAAAGAGAAATCTCCATACTGATATCTTTTCATTCTGCTTCTAGCTTTCAGACACGATAAATATACAGTAGTAAAGAATCTGAGCAGCCAGTTGACCTTTCAATCATTCATTTATCAGATATGTATCAAAGAGCCACTATGTGTCAGGCAGTGTTTAGTCACAAGGGAGCCCACATTGTAGAAGACAGACAAGGGACTCACTTTCCTGGAGTTTAGATTCCATTTGGGAGACATATATGACCAACAAATTAAAAGACTAAATAGACACACAGGCAATCATATATAAAAATAGAATTTTGACCCATAACATGTACCAACTTGCCCAGGCAACCAGCTTCTTATCTACAGTAAACAGCCCAGAAAACCAGTCTGCTGTCAGACTTGTAGGAAGTCAGACTGCTGTCTCTAGGAATTGGCCCCAAATGGCCAGGACTTGACTGGTAACTGGTAACTTCCCTAATTTTCTCCCCACTTCCAACTAAGGACCAACCAGAAAAAAACCCAATATGCACCCATCACCAATCACATAGGATGCCTGGCTTTAGGTTACTATCCAGCAGCTTCCCCATGCCAACAGACTCCAATCTGGTCATACCTAAAGCCTTTGCATTTTTCCATTATAAAGCTTTCCCATTTCTCTCTCTGCCTTTGAGCCTCTGCCAAACACAAGTGATGTTGGTTGACATCTTTGCCACAGAAAACTCCGAGTAAATAGCCTTTCCTTTTCTTATTTGGTTGGTCTTCATTTACTTCCACAAAACAGCTAAGCAATCAGGACGATTCCATAATGATAACTGCTTTGAAGAAAACACATTTGAATGATGTCATAAAGGTGATGCCATAGGGATAGGGGACAACTTAAAATGGGGGGGTCAGGGAATGATTCCTTGAGGTGGGGTTTGAGCTGATCTGAATGACAATAATGAAAGACCTTTGTGAAGATCTGATTCAGAACCTTCCCCACAGAGGTAATAGCATGTTCAAAGCCCACAAAGCAGGAACAATTTGGCATGCTTAAGAAACCAAAAGAGGGTCAATGTTGCCATAACCCGGTGAATGAGGAAAGCTGTTAGAGATGAAGTCAGAAAATCGTAAGAGACTCTTAATCATAGGAAACAAACAGGGTTGCTGGAGGGGAGGTGGGTGAGGGATGGGGTAACTGGGTGATGGGCATTAAGGAGGGCGCGTGATGGAATGAGCACTGGGGGTTCTATGCAACTCTGTCTCTGAAACTAATAATACACTATATGTTAGTTAATTGAATGTAAATAAATTAATGAGAGAGAGAGAGATGAAGTCAGAGAGGTATTTGGGAACCAGGGCATAGAATGGGCTTGTTGGCCTCTTAATGACTTAGGGTTTTCTTGCGAGAACTGTGGGAAATCACTCCAGGGTTATATGTATGAGAAGAATATGATATGATTTGGATTTGTAAAAAATAATTCAAGCTGTGTGTAGAGGGAGATTATATGGGAGGTTTTCATAATAATTCAGAAAAGAGATGATGGTGGTAGCTCAGACCAGTGTGGTAGCTATTAAAATGGAGAAAACTGGTAGGGTTTAGGATCTATTCTGAAAGTAGAGCTTTCAGAGTCTTTGAGTAGAGACACAAACATCTAACATACTAAGTATGCAGGGTGAGGAAGAAACATGAGTCAAGGCTGAGTTCTAGCTTTTTTTGTGCATTTTGTTGCTTTGTTTGGCCCGGTCTCCTGGATGGATGAAGGCCCATCATTTTCAGAGATACGGAAGGCTGGGTCTGAAGTGGGCTTCAGCCATAGTGAGTACAGTGGCAGGATCAGGACTTTTAACTTGGTCATATTAAGGTGAAGATACCACTCGTTAGATATCCATGTTGTAAGTTCATTATAATAGTTTAGAACTCAGTAAATGTCTCAGAACTGGAAAAGGCACGTTCTGCCATCTAGTGGCTGTGTGACTTTGGGCAAGTTATTTCACCTCTCTGAACCTTTATTGTTAAAAAGGAGGTAACAGGAGGACCAGTTTATCAGAATATTGTAAGGGTTATCCGTTGATCTTCACAATTGCTTTCTTCAGTTTAATTTAGGGATTACTGGAATCGTTTCCTGGAGCTTCTAGATGCGTTAAGTGTAATTCTTTAAATTTAATGGTATTATGATTGTATCTTTTTCTGTCTTTTTGTGAGATGTTAGAAAAGCTGCATCATGGGCTGCTAAACAGACACCATTTTAAACCTGAAGCCCTTGATACTTCTTTTCAAATCATGAAAATATCAACCTCTCTCCAAGGGCGGTGTTACACTAGAAACTGACCAATCAGCTAATAGCATTGATCTAAAATTTCTCACTGACCCTGACATTTTATGGTGAGATCTGTGTCCTTTTGACCCTTTAATTCTAAGACTATGAATTCTGGGAGCATTGGAGACTTCCAGGGTCCAGGGACATGTGAGGGTAAAGTGCTTATCAAATCTTGGGAGATATGTTATTTAAATAATCATGCTCTATTTGTTTGTCAGGGAGTGTCTAAATGATTGATTTCCCTAGGGACTAGTTGAAGGGAGATAAAAATCTCAGCAGACAATCTACCCAAAATGGGAGGATTTGGTATAGTTATTTCCTTTCGAATATGGTAAGATTTTTATTAAAATACTCTCATTAATATTAATAAAATATAATATGGATTATTTGGTAATAATAGATAACATGTCCTGACAATTAGTATTTTCCAGGCATTACGCTAAAGCAGTTTACATGCCTTTTCTCATTTACTCAAACTCTTTGAGATAGACACTATTAATAATGCCCATTATAGGGACGCCTGGGTGGCTTAGTCAGTTAGGCGACTGCCTTTGGCTCAGGTCATGATCCCAGGCACCTGGGATCGAGCCCCGCATCGGGCTCCCTGCTCAGCAGAGAGCCTGCTTCTCCCTCTCCCTCTGCCTGCCTCTCTGCCTACTTCTGCTTTCTATCTCTCTGTCAAATAAATAAATAAAATCTTTTTTAAAAATGCCCATTTTACATGAGGAAATCGAAGTGTTGGAACATTCAGTGACTAGTCCAAGTCACTGGGCTGGTTAGAGGTGGGGTCATGATTTAAACCCAGCTATTGCTTCGGTATTACTCATACATAACTGCTAATTTCCCTCTTCCCCCACTCCCCCCACTTACTTCTTGCTCCTAGTCAGCTAGGTTGGTCATTAATGCTATGCTAAGTTCTTTTCAGGTCTTGGACACATTTGCAAACAAATGGAAGAACAAAGCTGGGCATGCACAATTCCCTGGATTATTTTCCAAAGAAAGGAATTGATGGCCACATACCGTAAAGATTCAGGGTTCGGATCCTGGTCTCCTGACTCCCAGTGAAATGTGCTTCCTATTACAACATCCCACCTTCAAGAAGTTTACCATTTAGGGTTTCTTTAATTCATAAACGAGGTCATTTGGGTTTTGTTGGATGGCTCGGGAGCTCATTGTTCAGCTGGAACCATCTTTCTATGATAACTTACATTTTGCATTATGAAAAGCCTAGTCATAAACCAACTCTTGGAAAACAATGGGATGCTGCCTGTGCCATGAAGAAGCATCTCTCTCACACATACATATTTATGCCCCCTTGTGTACATAAACATCCAAAGGCTTTGATCCTCTGGCTTTGTAGTCCTTAGTCATTGCTTTCAAAAACTGGACTGTATATATATATATTTATTTTTATTTATTTATTTTTTTTTGCTTCATTCAATTTATAAGGTTAGCAGCTAGGCTCTCATTGTCCTTGCTGCAAAGCCCTTCCCTGTTCTCTGAGCCAGGGAAGTCACTGGAATGCTTGTGGTTTTGAGCATTTTGATCAGAACCCTCATCTGTTGCAAACAGCTCAAGATTATGAATGTCATCCTATTCACATGGCTGCTTTGATCATTTCTTAAGGGTTTTTAGTACGTTTCCAGCTGAGGCCCTTTCACTGAAGGGATGGAGGCCTTCCTGAATGTTCTCCCAATAGTTTACCTCTGCCCACACAGCCTGTCAGTTCTTGTGGTGACATCTCTATTTCACATCTTTCCTTTCCCCCCAGTAACACGGACACACTTTCATTTCCTCTTAGGAAACATTTTGAGACGGTGGCAGACATCACTTTAGACCTCAAGGTGGACAAGTAAAGTTGTGTTGAAAATAATAAATGCATTTTGGTACTGTATCAGTGAACTTAAAGTAAATGAAAAGTATGCAAGAAATTTCCCCACTAAGTCTCTTAGCAGGGTAATGCTCGCATTTGGGGCTTTCAAGCCTCAACAATGTAATCAGTTCCTTTAGAAGGACTTCCCTGAACTTTCAACCACTTGTGTGCTTTCTTTACGCTTTCATGCTTCTCTGTCCCCCACGGAGCCCAGCCTCAATCATTACAATTAGCACTTCATAATTGTAGCTCAGTCTTTGCTTAATATTTTTGAAATTGTAACTAATAGACCATCCATTTGACTGCAAAGCAGTTTTTGTCGCTCTCTCCTTTTATGTATTATGACATATTTCAAACATATTACAAATAGGAGTAATAGACAACACTTACATAATGCTCTGTGTCAGAAACTTGTAAATTCTTTCCACGCATTAACGCGTCTCATCAACTCTCCTACTAGTAGACATATTGCTTTGGACTTTCCCCATTTGAAACAATATTGCAACAGAAAGCCAACTCCATGTCTCCTGGGTCATGTGTGCAAGAATTTCTCTATGATCTCTACCTAGAAGTGGAATTGCTGGGTCATCCTCTATGCTGGATACTGCCAATTATTTTCTGGGGAATGATTACACCAATTTATGGTGACATTGACATTCTAAGGGAGTTATTTTTTATCAATCCTCAACAAAATTGGGATAATCTTTTTTTTGTTTTTTAATATCAGCCTTATGGGCCAATTCTACTGTTTTCATGCAGGCATTAGAACTCTGTCCTTGGCACCTAGAGCCTATATTGGGGACAGAAGCTGCTGTGGACATAATAACCCTTAGTACACACTGGTCTGACTTTACACTCTCTTTGATGGGCTATTTTTACTTGAATTTTGTCAAAATGATCATTCTCCTTTACAGTTTGTATTTTTGCGTGTGTCTTATCTAAGAAATCATTCTCTATCTTGAGGTCCTAAGGATATTCTAATATATTCTCTTCTAAGAATTTCAAAGTTTCGTTTTTCCCTTTACTTCCTTAACTCATGTGGAACTGATTCTTATGCATGATGTGAATGCAATTTTGTAGTTTTCTCATTTGAAGAATCAGTTCTCCCAGCATCATTTACTGGTGCCCATCCTTTCTTTCCCTGCTGCTGTTTAGTGGCCCCCTTCTCATTCAGCGAGCACTAACAGACATGTTCTTAGGGCTCTCTATGTTATCCTTTCATTTGTTCGTTCTCTCATTCATTTGTTCACCCAATATTAGGAAATTACTATACAGCAGCACAATTGTTGCTTGGGATGTAGTACTGAACAAAATAGGCAAAAATCTTTTTCTTCTTAGAGCTTACATTTTTGGACTAGGGGTGAAACAGACTATAAAATATTCAAGAGAGAAGTAGATCATACAGCGTGCATTTATTTTTCGAAGTTGTTTTTGTATTTACAGATACTTCATATTCCCATATGAATTGCAGAAATAGCTAGTTTCTACAAAATATGTGTTGGATTTCTGATTGAGATTGCTTTAAGTCCATAGACCAAATCAGGGGTAATTGACATCTTAACGATATTGAGTCATGACACAATATCTGAAAGAGAGTAGGCTATATATATAGACACATATATTTGCATATGTATATATGTATGCACACACAATATACACACATATAGAATTATACCTGTAAATACTTGAAATGAATCCAAAAATTTAATGACAGCTTAGAAAACTTTTGGCCCTTTGCTTTTCTAGTGGACACATTTTCAATATACATTTAATATATTCACATCACCAACATGTTCAGCTTGAAATAGGTAAATAGTATTTTGTTTTTCAAACTTCTTGGAGAGATTTTAAAAATATTACTATCTTAAAAAGAATTATGTTGAATCATTTGAATCTTTTTTGTTTTGATGAACACCTGACCATATTTCAATTGCCACGTCTAAACTTTTGCCTGGATTTTTGCTACTCTTTGCTTCATTTTAAGTACAAACCTTCTTGAAGTTATAACATGAAAAACCTAATTAGAATGCAATAGTAACTTTTGCCAGACTGCATTTTTCTTATCGTTTATGGAATTTGAAACATATCGAGCACACACACATCAAAAATCCATATTATAAGAAAACGCGCATTTGCTGTGGTGATTACTTTTTCAAAAGACGGTTTCTGGCAGCTGCTCACACTCAAACTTTTTACAGCATCCTCACAGCAATTTTGCTCTCATCAGAAATACAAAAATTGTCTGGGAAGAAATGAGACTGGTTATTCTATAAGCCAACCAGAAATTATGCATAGAAAAGAATGTTTCCCCTTGTTGGAAACAAAAAAAAAAAAAGAAAAAAAGAAAGAAAGAAAGAACCTATCAGTCTGGAATTTTCTGGTCAGCATTAGTGAGGTAATCTGTGTGATGAGTCCCCTTGTTCTTCCCCTGAAGGGAAGGCCACTATACCCTAAACAGTCCTTTCTTTTTTTTTTTTTTTTTTTTTGTTAATAGCTTCCTTGTCCCTCCCCATTTCTACCTCTAAAATCCTCCCATTTTGGACAGCTCCTTTGGAGGTCCTCTCTTCTTGCTAGACGGGATGCTGTCTGATTCATAAATTGTTGGAGAAAGCCAATTCAATCTTTAAATTTACTCAGTTGGATTTTGTGGAGTTTTTTTTGTTTTGGGGGGGTTTGTTTGTTTGTTTGCTTTTGTTTAGTTTTTTTGTTTTGTTTTGATTTTGTGTTTTAACACCCTCAAAGTACATGTTAACTGTAAAGGCAAGTTCTTTTTATTTAAGATGTTTCTTTTTTTTTAAGGTTTTTATTCAAATATACAGTGTAAGAATATACACTTACACTGTGTATATACAGTGAATATACAGTGAATATACAGTGTAAGATGAGTTTCAGGTGTGCAATATAGTGATTCAACACTTCCACACATCACCCGGTGCTTGTCACAAGTGCCCTGCTTTAAGATTTTTCTTAAAAGCCAATCATGTACCTAATAGAAAACAATCCATATGATTCTTTCACTTGACATATTTTAACTGAATGCTTACTACGTGGCAGATATGGTGCTAAACACTGGGGATATCTTAGTACATAAATCACAATCCCTGTTTTCACAGGCTTTAGCACAGAATCTAGTAGGGAAAGTCAGAAGGATAAATAATAAAAGACAAGTCAACCTAAGAAGTGATTGAATATGGGAAGCATTGGAGACCAGTGAAGAGAAGAGAAAACCCACTGCAAATTTAGGAAATCAAGAGATTTCCTATAGAAGATGACAGCTGATGTGAGATCTGAAAGACGGGAAGGTGTTGGAAATCAAAGACTATTAGAGCCAGGAAGTGAAAGTGTTTCAAGCATAGCGAATAGCATGTCCGGTGTCCTGAAAGTGTATAACATCCAACATGCTTAGGGAAATGCAAATATTAGTCTATAGAAAAGCATGTATATCATAATTGAAAAATGTGGGGCATGAAGTTAAAAAGTGTCTGGATCTAAATCATGGCTATTTATGCCAGTGAAGGAGTTGGGGTTTTTGGTATAGGCAATGGGAACATAGGTTGATTTTCAGAAGGGAAATGACTTCTTGAGAATTAAATTGTAGAGAGATCATGTCGGAAGCTCTTTGGTAGATGGGTTGTAGTGGGACATGAATGACATAAAGTCTTTTAAGGACTGAATAGAAATGATGTGGGCTGAATAGATAAAAGCATACTAGGAGTGGAGAATATGGGGTATGTTCAAGATGTATTAAGTTCAAAGAATATGGGGCACCTGAGTGGCTCAGTGGGTTAAAGCCTTTGCCTTTGGCTCAGGTCATGATCCCAGGGTCTTGGGATCGAGCCCCGCATTGATCTCCCTACTCGGTGAGGAGCCTGTTTCCTCCTCTCTCTCTCTGCCTACCTCTCTGCCTACTTGTGATCTCTGTCTGTCAAATAAATAAATAAAATCTTTTAAAAAATGTTCAAAGAATATATCTATATGTTGGATGCTGGAAGTGAGAAGAGGGTATCCATGATGAAGTCCAGGTTCTTCACCTGGACTGGGTGACTGGATACATAGTCTTACCATTCACCAGTTTTGAGAACACAGGAGCAAGACCAGTTTTATAATAAAGAGATGATGAGCTTGGTTTTCGCCACTTTGAGTTTAAGGTGCATGAGACATTTAGGTGGAAATAAGTTAACTCAGTAAGTGTTCAGGAGTCTTGGGGTTAAGGCGGGGAGTGGGACTGCATACAAACATTTGAGAAGAATCATAATGTATTTGGTAACCATAGCTATTGGAGGGTGTGGCATCATTTTGGCAATATGTAGAAAGAGAATAAACATAAGAGGGTCCCAGAATGAGACCGAAAACAACTCTAGCATTTAAGGGATATGTAAAGAAAGGAAAGGAATTCATTTGAAAAGAAAGATTTAAAAAGAAGTCTTACTTATTTTCTACCCCAGTCTCTCTCTCTTCCCTCCTTTTATCCCATATATAGCCAAGATCATGATTTATATTCATGTAGGGTGTTCTTTTATTGGGTGTTTTCATCTTTCCACTTACAGAAATGGTATCAAACTATTTATCTTTCTGAAATGTGCCTTTTCGTGCATCATCATTTTTACCATTGGTTTTTGTTAGTGCATGAAGAACTCATTCATTCCTTTTAATTGTACAAACACATGACAATTGAATTATCCATTCTCTTATCAATGGTTTCCAGTTTTTTGCTAACACAAACCAGACTGCAATAACTTATCTTTGTACCATCTCCTTCATCTCCTGTTGCGTATATGAGTTGTATAATGGTTTGGTTTCTTTGGGGTATATAATTATATGTGGAGCTCTTGAATCACAGAGCATATGCACTTTAGGTGTTACTAGCTCCTGGAAATTATTTTCTAAATGGTTTTTACCAATTTATATTCTTCACATCATCATTTGACAGTGACCATTTTCTAAGCTTTCAAAAATTATTGGAGTCCAATATTAATGTTAGCTAATCTAATGAGTATAAAACCTTATTTTTATTTAATTTTTGTAAAGGATTTTATTTATTTATTTGACAGATAGACCAGAAGTAGGCAGAGAGGCAGGCAGAGAGAGAGAGGAAGGGAAGCAGGCTCCCTGCTGAGCAGAGAGCCCGATGCGGGGCTCGATCCCAGGACCCCGGAATCACCACCCGAGCCGAAGGCAGAGGCTTTAACCCACTGAGCCACCCAGGCACCCCAACCTCATTTTTATTTTTTACTTCACATTTACTTAATTATTAGAAGACTGATCTTTTATATATTCAGTGATTTTTATTTCTTCTATTTTCACTTGTTTTTTTTTTAATATTTTTTATTTATTTGACAGACAGAGATCACAAATAGGCAGAGAGGCAGGCAGAGAGAGAGGGGGGAAGCAGGCTCCCTGCTGAGCAGAGAGCCCGATGCGGGGCTCGATCCCAGGACCCTGAGACCATGACCTGAGCCGAAGGCAGAGGCTTTAACCCACTGAGCCACCCAGGCGCCCCTATTTTCACTTGTTTATATCTATTGTCAATTTATGTTGTTTGTCCTTTTTTGATTCATATGTATTCTTTATGTACTTTAAGTACTAACAATTTAGTGACATATTGCAAATACCTCCCACTCTGTTATCACCTTTAATTTCATTTATGGTATTTTTTGGGGGGTGATCTTGTTTTAAAAACTTCTTTATTATCCCAAGGACATAAATATATGTTATATAGTCTCGTTTATTTGTTCAACATCTTCTTGCTTTCTTCTTGAATGGTCTTTCATCTCTCAAGAATTTAATCTTTGCACGAGGGGTGAAAAATTTTTTTTTCCAATGTGGAAAACCAGTTGTTTTTCCACCAAGTTCACAAATATGTCTGGATCTGATTCTGGGCTTTCTAGTCTGTTCTATTTATCTGTTTTATCTATTTCTTTCATCTCTCAAGAATTTATTCTTTGCATGAGGGGTGAAAATTTTTTTTTTTCCAATATGGAAAACCAGTTGTTTTTCTACCAAGTTCACAAATATGTCTGGATCTGATTCTGGGCTTTCTAGTCTGTTCTATTTATCCATTTTGTCTATCTTTCTATTGGTTTCACAGCCTTACTTGTAGTTATATGATAAGTCTGTGTGGATGGTGTGAGAAGTCGTTCATCTTCAGTCCTCCTCATCTCAGAAATGTCTCCAGCGGCCTTTATATTATGAGTGACATCAGTTTCTCAAGGAATGCAATGTGGCTCATCCCTAAAACTCACAGGATATTGCCAAGGCCTTGCACTGATAACCTAAAATAGAAGAATTTTTGTAATAGATAAAATAGTAGTTACAGAACAGTTTCAAAGGAAACCTCGCTCACACTTACTCTGTGCCCCGCCCTTTGATAAGCGCCTCCCATACAACATCACCTTTAACCTTCACAATATTCCTGACAGATACTCTTCCCCTATTTTACAGATTTTTTTGAGTCAACTCTAGTCACCTGCTGTCAGTGGTAGAAATGCTTAGATGCTCTGTCTTATGCCCTCTACGGTTACTGGACACACATTCTGCCGTTTGTAAAATCCCAGTGGGTGGTGTGCTGCCCGGTCGCTGGCATTTCAGCATGCTCGGTCTGGAAAACTGTGTGCCCACTTCTTCAACACCTCCCTCTTTCATCCTCATCTTCCTGGGCCCAACCGCTCTCCTCAAAGCATGGCATTTGTCACAGGAAAACGGAATTACAAAACTACTGCGTGCAGCTCAGCATAGTGGAATGGGGGCAGAGCCCCTCAAGACCGCTACTTTCAAGGAGTGTGACTTACTCGCTTTGGTAGAGACAAAGCAGTTTATTGTGTTGTAGGAAAATCTGGTAGAACCTACAATATTGACCAAATGCCATTGGCAGATGCTTATATACATAACAAATACTACTCAGTACATTTCTTTCCTGGCATTGGTGCTGATCAAAAGCATTTGGACCAGACCCTGTATTTTCTGTAGAAATTCAGTCATATGGTTTTGATTTTTCTGGGTTTTTTTGTTTTGTTTTGTTTTATTAGATTTTATATGAAACATCAACAATAAATCACTTCAGATTTCTGGGCCCAATTCTCATATCTAGATGCAGTTAGACTGATCGTCTCCTTCAAACTTCCGGATGGTCCTGTCAGTGACTGAACTGGTATGCAAAGAATTGTCTCAAGAATAATGTATATGGAAACCAAACTACACAAAACATAGATAACAAAGAAGACGTGTTTTGTGGAGAGGAGTGGGGTATATGATGAGACTATACCCAAGAAAGGATTCACTGTAGGACTTTTTTTTTTTTAAGACTTTATTTTATTTATTTGACAGACAGAGATCACAAGTAGGCAGAGAGGCAGGCAGCAAGAGAGGAGGAAGTAGGTTCCCTGCTGAGCAGAGAGCCCGATGTGGGGCTCGATGTGGGGCTCGATGTGGGGCTCAATCCCAGGACCCCGGGATCATGACCCTAGCCGAAGGCAGAGGCTTTAACCCACTGAGCCACCCAGGCACCCCCACTGTAGGACTCTTAAATAGAGTGCTCCTCCAGTCAAGCAGTGCTTCTAGAAGTGTGATCCCTGACTACCTGCATTATAGCGGCCTGAGGAGAATTAGTAAACATGCAGATTCCTGGGTCCTTCCCCAGACTAGCTCCCTAGGTCATTCTGAGGTATGTTTAAGTTTGAAAACCACGTCTAAATCAGAGAACCCCATTTAAATCAGACGAGTTTTGCAACAACAACAACAACAACAACAAAATATTTTCAGGGACAGTTTATGGAGCCTTTTTTTTTTTTTCCAAAGAGAGATCAGTGCAACTTTGAGAGAAACCTGAACTTCAGTGTAGAATGAATTATTTCCATGAGTAAGAGCGAGATAGCCTTGAGTCTTTCCCTGCCCATACCCTCCAAAGTACACAACTGGATCTGCTTGTATCATTGACATTCCCTATAGCTTTAGGGATCTTTCAAAAGTTTTCTTGTGATACGGTTAGACTATATGATGCACAAAGAATGGGAAAGTGATAGTCAAAGGTATCAGAAAACCTTGAGAGGGGCACCTGGGTGGCTCAGTCAGGTGAGCATCCGACTCTTGGTTTCGGCTCAGATCATGGTATCATGGATCATGGGATCGAGCCCCTTGTGAGGCTCCATGAGTAGTGGGCAATCTGCTTGAGGTTTCTTCCTCTCCCTCTGGCCCACCCCCCCAACTCATGTGCGTGCTCTCTCTCTCTCTCCCCCTCTAAATTAAATAAATAAATAGATGATAGATAAGTAAATAGAAAACCTTCAGAGATTTAATGCTGCTTTATGCCAGTCTCAGTCTTATTAAGCAGTATTGTGGTTGGACCAGGCCTTGTGGTTCTTACTTATGATTACAAGTCACCCTTCAGCAAAAACCATCAGGAAACTTGGGAAAAATAAAGGTTTATTACGGAACCTAGAAATTACACAGCATGCCTGGGGCCATAGAGCAAGTTTGGAGGTAGAGAGTGTGGGGACACACAGGCCCACGGTTGTGCTTTTATTGGGGTTGAGGGTGGGTGCCTAGGGTTTCATGTGTAGGCTCACCCTTTGTCGGTGAATTTAAAACACAGTGGGAATTTAAAGTATGGGAGGAGAAAAAACAACTGGCCCCAATGGTCAGTTATCAATATGAACCAAGATCTCTGAAAACAAAGGAGCCTGTGTTGGGGGAGGCCGCCTGGCTCTTAATCTAGTGCTCCCTCTTTGACGTGGATGCCTCTGTGGTCCAAGCTGAAGTCAGGCATCCACATTCCAAAAAAAGAAAAATAACCCCACAACAACTGCCAAGGACTGCCCTGCAACCACCGTTATCGTGACTGACTGTGTCTATTGTTAATTGTCCGAAAATGGCATTTGCTTTATTAAAATCCTAAAATAAAATGCGTGGAAAGCACGAGGACACCATGAACCTATTACTTTGCAATTGGCATGAGTTAAACACTGCCTTCTTGCCTATTTTATTTTACTTTATTTTATTTTATTTACTTTTTTACTATTTTATTTATATTATATTTATATTTTATATTATATAATTATATATATAATAAATATATTCATATTTTATATTAATACTATTTTTGCTATTTTATTTATTTATTTACTTTGTTTTATTTTACTTTAAAGATTGTATTTATTTGAGAGAGAGAGCATGTCATGGGGGGATGGCGGGGGAGAACAGAGGGAGAAAGAGAAACAGACGCCCCACTGAGCAGGGAGCCCAACATGGGGCTGGATCCCAGGACCCCAAGGTCATGACCTGAGCCAAAGGCAGACAGTTAACAGATTGAGCCACCCAGGTGCCCCTACTTTGATTTATTTTTATTCCCACCCAGCCACATCTAGGGCCACAGGTATCACTTATTTGTATTCTTGCATCAGTGATCTGGTGAGCTGTTTTTCAATTCCTAAAACAGCCACAGAATGTTTCTTAACTTTCCCCAGGTCAAACAGATCACTTTGTATAGGTGTCCCCTACCACCATCTTATCATGGGTCTGCACGTTCTCCTGTGTGGTAGGGATTTATTTTCACTGGGAGGTGATGGTAAGGATTTTCTCCCCTCTGATCAGATAGAGCTCCTAAATGCTTTCGTGTAGAGTTACTTTGCCATGTAGAGATTCAGTTGTCCTATGCCATACCCTTTACTTTGGGTTGACCTGGAAGCCAGGTTGAAACTCTTCCTGAGGTCCATGCTCCCCAACAATAGGAAGAAACTTGGGCTTTTTCTCTAGCTTAGGCTCCTGGGATCCTGTAAGCTAAGTCCCAGGAGCCAATCCATAGAGCTTAGACATGGCACCCAGTAACCCTCAATAGAAATTCACTGAGAGTGGAAAATAAGTTAAGTTCCAGTTGTCAATTTTTTTTTCTCAAAATCTTTGACTTTCAGAAATCCCACAAGTGAAAATAAAAGCAAATTAATATGTTATAAAATACATTAAACTAATATATGTGACTATAATCAAATGGACTTTGGACTATTGTTAAAAATGAAACCAAAAGACTACTCTTTATGTGTGTTTTATATTTACATTGAAACACATTATACTTAAACATATTTTAATTGTCATACTACAGCCATAGTTGAGTGGCCTTTGGATTTAGCAGCCACAATAGAACAGCTGGTCAGCTGGAGTATTTTCCTGAGGAGTGGTGATCTGAAAAAAACTGAAGAATGCCTAAATGAAGCAGTTGTAATGTGTTTTATGAATTTTTATTCTACTCATGAAATATTCATGAGCCTGGTCAACATGCCAGCAAAACGCCTTGTCCATATCTTTTGGGTGACCTCCTCCAACTGTGGCAGAACGTCACTACCTTGGAAACAAATTGCTCCCCTTCTCTGACAAAGCCTAGGAGAATTCAGCAACTATGAAAGGCATCTAACATCTTGTCAAGAAGACATGATGCTTTTCTTGATTAATAGGATTAAGAAGGTTATGTGTTTAGAATTCTCGACTCCAGACAAAACTGTGGAGCCTAGACAAGCCAGGGGACTCTGATCGGGCTTCCTAGCAACTGGAAGTCACACAAAACCAACAGCATGTATAGCAAATATGAAAATATCCCTCTACCTCATTCAGCTATTGAATTAGTAATGGGAGACATGACTTTTCACAAATGGAGATAGCTGAAATCATAATACCACTTTTTGGGCAAAGGCAAGCTGTACTTTCCTCTTGCTTAGAAGGCTCAAAAATATATTTATCCCAAGGTCATTTTGGTATTCTCCTTTTGTTAATGTGTTTCTTCCCCTGGGCAAAGTGACTAAATCAAATATATACTTTTAGATCCATAGCTGCATTAAAACAAAACAAAACAAAAAACTGCTATGATTCTGGTCTTTAGATTCTCTTCACTCTTTTCATTTCGCGATGCTTTGACAAACCAACAACTGTGCTGTCAAGTTAAGAATTTAAATAGACTTTCACGAAAATCTTCACGAACACCAGCTGTAATGTCACCAACCAACTCCATCTTTATTTTCTGTCTTTAAACAGAAAGCAGAGACTCAGGATGGCTCTTGCCAGCCACAGCTTGGGAGGGAGGCTGGAAGGGCGGTCCTTCCCATCTGTGAGAAGCCAAACAGAATCACAAGACAAAATGTGTGATGGAAGAAGCATCTAGATCTCTGGGAAGTTGAACTGAGGCTGCTTTTGGGGAAATAATATTATTGTTTTAAATTATCCTGGTTATGCACTGCAGTTGGACACACAATTCGGTCACTGAGCGCAAACACGTACTGCCAATGGGACCGAACTCATACCGTCACGTTTCGGAATTTGGAACATTTGTGGAAATTTCAAAGGGTAGTACTCTTTCATTGTCCTGGTGAGGGCAGAAAGGAAGACGAGAAGCAGGGAAGAGATCGGGAAGGTGACAAAGCAAAAAAAAAAAAAAAAAAAGGATAAGACTGAAGAAAGAATTAAGGGAGGAGAGGAATGGCAGATTTGGCAGAAGAGGCAAAAGGCTTTTGGAACTACGTAAATGTTTTATAACATATGCAGTCAGAACTGACGGAGAAACTCAAGTAGGAAAAAAAGAACAAATGAACACATTTATACATTGTGAAGAGGAAAACTGAAATAAAGCATTGGACAAAGCGAAAAGGATCCAGAGACTTATATGCTGAGGAAAGAGAGAGACAAAACAAAAACAAAAACAAAGAACATTAAAACATGAGGAACATTTCCATTTTTATTTGTAGAAATATACTTTTTTTAATTGGTGCATTGTACAGAATAAGGAATTGATGTTTATGTGGAGGCATCATCCCTGGTAAGTGTTTTCCCTGTTGGATAGTCCCTCTTAGCTGATTCTCAGTTACCATTCCCACATCTTAGTCATGGATCTGCAGGCTCTCGTGCCTGGCAGGGGTTTATCTCCATTGAGAGGTGGTGGTAAGGATTCTCTCCCTTCTGATCATAGCTCCTAACTGCTTTCTTTTGGAATTGTGCTGCCAGGTAGGGTGGCTATCGAGCTCCTGAAATGTGGCCAGTCAAAATTAAGACGAGCTGGAAGTATTCATCAGATGTTGAGAGAGTAGCAGAGGAAAGAAAATTTTAAACCTCTCATTTATGTTTTTCTATTGGTAATACATTGTAGTGATCATGCTTTTGATATAATAAATAAATTTCAAGAAATTAATTTCACTCTTTTCATTTTCCCTTTTTAATGAAACTACTAGAAAATTTAAAATTGCATACGTGCATAACAAATAACATGGAGGACATGGGGAGATGGAGAGGAGAAGGGAGTTGAGGGAAATTGGAGGGGGAGGTGAACCATGAGAGACTGTGGACTCTGAAAAACAACCTGAGGGGTTTTGAAGGGGGGGGTGGGAGGTTAGGGGAGCCTGGTGGTGGGTTTTAGGGAGGGCACGTATTGCATAGAGCACTGGGTGTGGTGCAAAAACAATGAATACTGTGACGCTGAAAAGAAATAAAAATAAATAAATTAATTAAAAATAAATAAATAAAATAAAAAATTTAAAAAAATTTTTAAAAATTGCATACGTGGCTCACATTGGACCACACATCGTGAGTCCTATTTCAGTTCAAGTGTTACACCCTCAGGGCAAAATATAGTATGTTCTATAGCAACATGGGTCTAACCAGGGGACTACACATTGGAAACTGGCCATTTTCTGATGTCAAAAGCGATTATCTGAGAAGACCTTGTGTTTATGGAAGCTTCATGATTCAAGGATATGTTATAAATGAATCAAAGAGGCAGGAGCTGAAAATAAACCAGCTCATTTGATTCTTCAGGAGCCGGCTTATTTTGACATCTTCATTGTGAATTTGGCCTTTCAATTTTATCTATTTTGTTCTTTCTAGCCAGCAATACCAGATGAATGGGGCATGGCAATAATTACTAAGCTTGGATTAAAATGTAGGACTGAGCTCTTAGGAAACTTTACATTTCAAAGCCGTCCCAGTTTGCCCTAAATAACATAACCAAACAGATCTAACAGGCTTGTTGAAAAATCGGTTCAGAAATTGGTTTATGGGCATTATCTTACTTTAGCCGTGTGCATCTGTATTCATTGATAGGATTCCCAAGTGTTGCCAGGATAAAACTGGAAGAATAACGTGATTTTTACAGTGACACCCCAGTGTATCATGTACTTTTTCTGTTGTGATGAACCAAGAACCGTGCTGTCAATGATAGGGAAAACCCAGAGCTTCTCTAGTTTGCACATGCAGGAAAATTGTTTCCTTGTAAGGCTGACAATACTCATTAAAATGCCTTTGAATTCAAAGTGAGATTTTCTAATACCGAATGTATCTTTTAACCATATCCACATTTTCAGTCCGGTGGTGACCTTCAGGCACAAATGTAGACAGGTGCGTAAAAAGTTGTTTTCATTCATCTAATATTTAATTTCATTTTACTATAAGAGGGTGCATTGGGAGAGAAAGGAAGGCTTCATGAGGATTATGATCTAATTGGAACAATCCACTTCCTATCCATGCAAAGGTAACTATTAGTATGGCTATAAGTGCCAGGGAGGAAATGGGCAGTTTGGGTGAGAGACACTGCTAGAGGTCTCAGGAAGGACACTTCCCTAACTAGCCAATGCGCAGTAGTAAAGAGAAAGGAATCTTGAGTCTAGATATCTGGGATTAGGTTAGGGCTCTCCTGCTTCACAAATCTGAGGACAGGATCTCATCTCCCTTTACCTAGATGTCCAGGGTGGGTGGTCTTTTGGGTTCATCCTCCTATAATCATATTCTGATGGACACTCTTCAGATCCTTTTACTTCCTTAAATATCACTGAACGAAGGTCATATGCACGGCTGACTGTCAAAATCTGGGACTATAGAGAGAAGGTACATGGAGGGGGAAAACAATAAAATATATACTATTTAAAATTAATGCCCTCTACTCATAAAAGTCCTCCGATTAGTTTCTCCGATAGTTTCCAAAGGCTCTTTTTATTTGTTTATTTTTGGAATACGGGTTCTGATCGTATTACCAGCCTTCCCTCTGTCTTGTGGTCAATGTCTTCCTTCCCTTCCCTACAGTTTTTCATTCCCAAAATCAGCATTCCTATGTTAGGCAGAGCAATTTAGTTCTACTTTTGACTCATACTCAGCCCAGTGTAGGCAAGACTGGGGAAGGGTGTGTGAAGTTGGGTTTGGCGATGGGGGAAAAAAGTACAGTAAAAATAAAAAGCTGGGGCATCTAGGTGGCTCTGTTGGTTAAGCATCCGACACTTGGTTTCAGCTCAGGTCATGATCTCAGGGTCATAGGACCCAGCCCCACACTGGACTCCAAGCTCAGCAGGGAGTCTGCTTGAGATTTTCTCTCTCTCTCCCTCTCCCTTTGCCCCTCCCCGCCTCCGCTTCTGCATGCGTGTGCTCACGAGTGCGTGCCTGATCTCTCTCTCTCTCACACACACAAATAAATAAATTTTTTTTATCGTGTTATGTTAGTCACCACACAGTACATCATTAGTTTTTGATGTAGTGTGCCGTGATTCATTGTTTACATATAACACCCAGTGCTCCATGCAATCTGTGCCCTCCTTAATACCCATCACTGGTTCACCCAACCCCCCACCCCCCTCCCTTCTAAAACCCTCTATTTGTTTCCTGGAGTCCATAGTCTCTCATGGTTCATCTCCCACTCCGGCTTCTCCTCCTCCATTTTCCCCTTCCTTCTCCTAATGTCCTCCATGCTGTTCCTTATGTTCCACAAGTAAGTGAAACCATATGATAATTGACTTATTTCACTCAGCATAATCTCCTCCAGTCCCGTCCATGTTGATGCAAAAGTTAGGATAAATAAATCTGTAAAAAAGAGAGAGAAGTAAACAGGCAGGCAGGATATTTGACCAAAGATAGTTTTCAGCATTTTTCAGGCATCCTTTACAAGAACAACTTTTTCCAGCCCCAACGAAGTAAGCAAGCTAACTTTGATTTTAAGCTTTGCACATGATTGGATTCCTTGATCAGCTGAATTAGTCAGTTCATGGAGTCAACACAATTGGTGACCAGTGTTCAGGCTGATTGCGAAAGGACTTTAGTTTCAAGGTTTTTCCCCTTCTTCTGTTCCCGTTCTCATTCATCATTTGCATGATCTCCATCATCCTTTGTAAACATGTAGACAAAGGGCCAATGTAAAGGACTCCTTCCTTGTGTAATTCTGCTCTAGAATTTTCTGACAAAAACTCATCCAGAGACATTCACCAAATATATGTAATGGTGTCACCCAGGTCCCAACCTCCTTGTCTGTATTTCTTTGACATGAGTGTCAGAAGCTGGATCTCAAAAAATTGCTTCCCTTAGTCAATTTGAATACTGAACATGGTATAAATTTAGAGTACTTTTATCAGTTATCTATACTTTTCTGAAGCAATCTTTTAATTTTCACAACAATCTTACAGGGCAAGGCTCTCAAATAGTCACATTTTACCAAGAAAGAAATTGAGCACCTGAGCAATGAAGTCATTTGTTCCATGTCGCCCCACTAGTACATGGAAGAGCCAGAATCAGAAACCAGGTGTGTGTGAGCGCAAAGCCCACACTCTTTACCCAATTTTGCCTCTCACTGGTTGGGCGGGGAAAGGCTTCCTGGAGAAGATGGCATTTGAGCTGGTTCTCTGAACAATAATGAGCAGGATTTTGATAGATGAAGATGTATGGAGATGGAAGTTCAGACAGAACATTCCAGATTGAGAGCACCACAGGAAAACAGGCACCATCAGGAGGCAATGCTTCATACAAATCTGTGGCGACACTTCCAGGAAATTAGTTAGCAATGAGGTATTTTTAGTCATGAGCCCGAGATTACCAGAAAACTGTATTTAACTAGCCCTTGTCAACCAGTCTTATACGTGAGTCTACAGCTTCAGATCTTGTTGTATCTAGCGTCAAGTCAGCAGATGAGGCTTATGGCTCTTTTTCATAAAAACTTTTTGAGCCATGAAGTGAAGTGAACAAAAAACAGTATCAGGTAAAATCAGAGAAACCTAGAAAGCACTAAGATTTTTAAAGAAAAAAACTTGAATTTTGCTGTGTAATAATTTTCGTGATACGGAGAAGTAGGTAAGAGAATGCTAATGCTTCTGGTAGGTGTTGCCAAATTGCCTTACATGAATGTTGTATTTTCTATGACATTACTCCTTTTGTCACATCATCGTCAACTCTGAGTTTTATCATATGCCATGCTTACTGGAAGTCCACTGACTTTTTCAACAAAATCAACTGAATCCAGACATTTTTTCATGATGTGGGTCGTCGTCCTACACTTTGATCACTTTTCTTGGTTATCATACAATGATGGTTTATCCCAATACTGAGTAGCCTCAGAAAATATTTTTGACTGCTTTTGCATGACATATTTACGATTTTCCTGTATTATTCATTCTAGTCAGGCTGTCAAAATCCTCTCTTTATAGCCCCCTTCTACTTTCGATCTGCTGCAGCTGATTAAAGCTTATTATAATTCTGTCTAAAGTTAAACTACCTCTGAGTGAGAGCCTGGAATGTACCCTCATGAATAAACTTATGACATCTATTTTGGCTGCTGAAGACGTTTGTTTGTTTGTTTATATCCTGGTTTTCATATGTGTCTGCATACTTAAGGAGGCTGTGGACATGAGAGCTGGATAAGGAGAGATGGCAATAGGTATTCAAAAGTAGAATCCTTAAAGGGACTTTGAAGAAGAGCTCCAGCAGCAAATCCTTTCAATCAAAGCACAGGAAATGAAGAGAATTAATATTTCATTTATGTGTGTTCCATATTAAACCAACTGTGAGGTATTAGAAAGTTGTGTTTTAAAAATTTAAATCTTAATATGTTTAAAGGCCATAAAATAAATATGTAAAATATATTGTATGAAACAGGAAAACATTTCACCATGTTCCAGAGGTAATCTAGCCCCGTGGTTAAGAGTATGAATTCAGGAGCCAGATTCACTGGGTCTGCAACTCAGTTTCTCTGCTTTCTAGCAGGATGACACTGAAAAATTCCCTTCCTATCTCCATGCTTTCGTTTCCACATCTGTAAAGTGGAGATGGTTTCACACTACCTATCTGTGTATTACTCTAAGGGAAATGAGTCAGACTGAGAAAGGCAAATACCTTAGGATTTCACTCAAATGAGGAATCTGAAAACAAACAAAAAGCACCATCAGACTGTAAATACAGAGGACAAACATGGCTGCCAGAGGGGCAGGTGTGGGGGGTTGGGCAAAATGGATGAAAGGGAGTGGGAGAGACTGGCTTCCAGTTGTGGAATGAGTCAGTCACAGGAATGAAAGGTGTGGCATGAGGCGTATAGTCAATGATACTCTTATAGCGTCATATGGTGACAGATGGTCGCTGGTCTTGTGGAGAGCACAGCAAAACGTATAAACTCGTTGAACCATCATGTTGTACATCTGAAACTAATGAAATCCTGCGTGTCGACTGTGCTCAAATACAAAAACTCTAAAAAATACTACCCAACTCTTAGGGTTGTTGGGAAGATGAAATGAGTTAATATATATGCATAAAAACCCAGTAGAAGATCACTTGGCATATAGTGAGGGCAATTTAAATGAGGCCTTTTATTAAACAAGAGCTGTTTCACATTTCTTTTGTTTTTAATCTTCAGAGTCCATTCTACATAATTTAAATATACTTGTACAGCACTGCAAGGTTAGAAGGTTATAACCTTATATAACGTTATAGGTTAGAGACTTTGTCTTGTTTGTTACTTGATTCAGTGTCTCACATGGTGTTTAGGACAGCAGGAGCTCAGTATATTAGCTAGAAGAATGATTGAGTGGATCATGGTTGAAAAATTATGATTTTAGATGTACTAAAGGGCAATACTATTGGAGATGGTGAGTGAAATTATTTTCACTATAGTAAAGAATAAAGTGTCAGTGTTGGCAGGGCCACTTTGATCTTGATGAGTTTTGTGATAAATACCTTGTTCTTTGGAAGACGACTCCTTGGTATTTAACTTAACCTGATGATGTGCAAATATCAAGAATGATGAGCTGGCAGCCATGTTAGAACTAAATTGTTCATTTTATCATTAGGAAAAATGTAATCGATGGAAGACGATACAGGTATATTATGTCAGTTCTATTCTGACTTACAATATTCCCATTATATAGGGGAACGTTTTTGCCTTTCATTCTCATGGCTGACTCATTCCACAACTGGAAGCCTGTCTCCCCATTTTGCCCAAACCCCCACTCCTGGCCCTCTGGCAGCCATGTTTGTTCTCTGTATTTACAGTCTGATTCTACAGATATTGAAAATCATAGTAAACAGAAACCATTAGACTGTTTCTTTCTGGTAGCAATACAATTATCTGAAGAGATTTTAAAAATTCACTCAAATGTATTAACATTTCTGTCAATGAAAAACACCACAGGTACAGGTAAAAGAAGCTGAGAGAAATCTTGCAATGGATTTCAAGTCAAAAGTATACAACCTTAATACATAAAAGACATGTGTAGGGAAAGAAAGCACACATAAAGAGAAAAATGGGCAAAAGATAATAACAGGCAGATACAAAATAAGAAACACAAGTGGTCTCACTACTAATAAAAATGCAAATTAATTAAGAGAGACACCCCCCACCCCTTGGAATTGTCAGGGATTTTAATGATAAGTATTCAGCTGACAAAATTGTGAGAAATGAGCACTCTCACACCCTGCTGGTGGTAGTGTGAATCTGTATATCCAGTCTGTGGAGCCATTTAGCACAACAGAATGTCTAGAAAATGTTTATACCCTTTGACTCAGCAAGTTTACTTCTAGGAATATACTCTATAAAATAACTGGGCAAGTAGGCACCTATAAACATGCAAAGATATTTATCATATAAGTTGACTCTAATATTAAGAATCCCAAAAGTTATTTAGATGTTGGTTTGATTGGCTTTGAGCTCATTAAATACATTGAGATGTGCTATATGCCAAGAAATACCACATCATTTATTGATTTTTTTATTATATACTACTTATCTTATTTGCATTATTTCATCGGCTCCTCGCCACAACACTAGGGACTACTTAGTTCCCCATATTGCAAATGAAAAAATTGATAATCAGAATAAATGTCATGTCCAAAAATGCAAAATGAGGTCTATCAGACGCCAAGGCTCAGGCTTTTAAGATTATGCTATACCGTAGTACTTGGTGGCTTGGAAAGAAGTGAGAAGAACAGATGCCAAATAATGCACAGGTATGATCCCACTTTTATTATAATTATAGCTAAAGATATAGAACCAGGTGCCATTGTTGTTGGAGACTTAACTGTCCTTCTTTTTCACGTATATTTCCTTCAGTAACCATATTAATTCATGTAATTTTGAAAGTTCTATTTTCAAATGAATTGACTTGTTTTACTTAATGGCTAAATCGTTATATTTATATATTTAGTCATATTAAGGAACTCAGTTAAAATCAAAGATCATTCTAGGACAAGAGAGAAGTGTGTGTGTGTGTGTGTGTGTGTGTGTGTGTGTGTTATATGCTGCAGATATTGTAATGGAAACGAGTTAGCTGACTTTTCCATTTAGTGGCTAATGTGTTCCACTAAGTTTATTTCAATAATTGAAATAATTCACTTCTTACACAGAACAGCTCCATCCCATGCCTTAGAGAAATCTGTCAGAAGTGAATATAGCTAATTGGGTCATGGTTTTACATAGTCATCTCTGCACTCAATTTAAAATTTGTCCTTTGTTTACCATAATCTGAGTGAAATAATTTTATAATAATGATAATAGTGAAATCACTGTCACTCTTTTGATAATTCCTTTGCCAAAGACATCATCATAACATTTAATTTAGAAATGTAATTCAATTCATGTTTATGCTCTGTGCCAGATAAGGGGGAAATAAAAACATGGCTCTTCCCCCATAAGGCACACTGTCTATTGATGGAAAGAGTTATTGCATGCAGTATATGATTTTATGTAGTAAAAAAAAAATCTTATGGGAAGTTGAAAAGTGATCAAATAAATGGCATTAAGTCTTTTATTCAGATACTAACTGGGTGCCAGAAGTTGTCTTAGATACTGTGGGCACAACAAAACCAGTAAAACATAGTTCTTGGTCCCAAGTGGCTCAGTCTAGTAGGGTAATCACAAAATGATTAGCAAAAGTAATTTTTGCAAAAGGTGTAGCAGAGCCTTAACTAATTGAAGTGACAGCAGAGGAGCTGAAAAAATGTTTCAGTTTGACAAGCAAAATGTGATGAAATGAAGGAACTCCTCTTGGAAATGTTTCAATGAACCAGTACATTGAATATTACTGCCTGTTGTATTTCAACACCATTTCCATGCGTCATAACTGCAGTCTGGGCCAGGTTCTCCTTTTCGTAGGCCAGAGCTGTCATTTGAGGTATACATTACCACAACCAAGTAGTCCAAGTAGACCTTGGAGTCAGGAAGTAGAAAGCAAAAGATCCAAGTCAGAAATCAGTCATGTGAGTGGGTTGCCCTTGTGGTCGAACACCCTTGTGTCAAACAGACTGTAAATACATATTTAATGAGCTCAACTGTTATTTAGTTTTTTAAGTTATTATTTAAATTCCAGTTAGTTAACATACCATGTGACGTTAGTTTCGGGAATGCAATACAGTGATTCAACACTTCCATACAACACCCCGTGCTCATCAGGACAAGTGCTCTCCTTCATCCCCATCACCTGTTTCACTGAGCCTCCCACCCCCACCCCTCTGGTAACATCAGTTTGTTCTCTTTAGTTAAGACTCTGTTTCTTGGTTTGTCTCACTCTCTTTTTTTTTTCCCTTTAATCATTTGCTTTGTTTCCTAAATTCCACATATGAGTGAAATCCTATGGTATTTGTCTTTCTCTGACTTATCTCACTTAGCATAATACTCTCTAGCTCCATCCATGTTTTTGCAAATGGGAAGCTTTCATTCCTTTTGATGGCTGAGTAATAGTCCATCGTGTACATCTACCACCTCTTCTTTATCCATTCATCAGCCCTTCCTTGAACCCTTGGGTCGTTTCCATAGTTTGGCTATGGTAGATACTGCTGCTAATAAACATCGGGGTGCATGTGTCCCTTTGAATTAGTCTTTTTGCCTTCTTTGGGTAAATACCCAGTAGTGCAGTTGGACACACATACTTTTAAACTAGAGCTTCATTATTCACAAGGCTTCTCCAAGAAACAACTTGGGAAGAACTTTAGCCCTGACACTGGCATTCTAGGGCCTGCAGATCAATCGTATTGAGGGCCATAATTGGCGATTCTCTGCAACTGGTGATTCTCTCAGCAAATCAAAACTCAACGGTCCCTATTACTAACTATCTGTGCCTTCTTGCAGACTTCATCTCTGGCTTCTAAACACAGAAATATCACTGGCCGTGACAATGGGTTAGAAACGGATAATAAAGGAAGTCATTTATGCCATCAACTCCCTTTGCCTGACTACTGGGAATGCAGCAGTATCTCCCTCCTAGTCTTGCTCTAGCAAGATTGTTGATAAGAAAGAATGAACTTTCTTACTTTCAAATTTGTTTGTCAGGCTGGTAAAATGTTCAGACTCTTTAATCCATTTTTCTGGGCCATGAAGTCCCAACTCCTTCTCCTAGCACACAATGTCTTTACTCCAACATCTTCAGCTGTAACCTTTACCATCTACTTTCTTACACCATAGGCTCTACCTGACTCGATCCTCCTGGAACCACTCACTTATCTTTTATTACTTAGTTTGGCAGTTAACTGATGCTTTCTCCAAAATAAAAATAATCTTTTACTCCTTTGGAATCCCACCCTTTACCTCCATTTATTTATAAAATGTTTACCCTCTCTATCCAACTAAAAAGTCCATAAAGGGAATGATTTTTGTCCCCGGTGTCTTTAAAAAGGTGTTCCTGGCATCTTATCTACAATATAGTTGCTATTCAGTAGATTTTTATTGAATGAATTAATGAGTACCCTAAGCATATATTGATTGAATTTAAAGTTTTGGCACAACAAGATGTCTATACAGGGAAAGAAGAAAAAAATTCTGGATCTGTCCATGTAAGCAAAACTCTAACAGAAAAGATATAAAGGTCATATTAGAGTATCCTAAAGCAAAATTCAGATCTTTGAGAAAAATTTGAAAATGTAGTATGATAACCAGAGAAAATAGACCATAATAGCTTTATTTTTCTTTTTGTACATGAATCATCGCATGTCAAGAGAAAAGAACAGATAAAATTGAAGGAATAATGGTTTGTGAAAATAATTGCTTCATATTACTAAGGTAGTAGCAGGAAATGATCATCTGGCAATTGGAGTACAGCTTGAGGCTTATTTCTTTACGCAGTGAAAGAATTTCTGATGCAATTATGGCAGGAGACCCAAAATTGCTGTTCTCTCCATTAAAGACCCCATACATGTAACAGAGAAATCCAAATCACTCCCTTAAATGCTTCAGTGTGATGAGTTGATTATCTAAATCGGAAACTAACTCCTCATGAAAAGAAAGGAAACAGGCATTTGGTCCCCAAATACTTATAAATAAAGCCACTGGTGGGTTGTGCTAGGAGCCCCCGTAAGATAAGGTCCCTGCCTCTGTGGCACCTGTATTCTAAAACTAAAACAAATTATCAAGTTTAAAAGGTAAGACCTTGAAATTTTACCGTGTACTTCTTTTACACTTTATCTTTAAGATTTTATTTAATTTATTATTTATTTTAGAGACAGAGAGAGAATGTGAGCAGGGGAGAAGAGCACAGGGAGAGGGACAAGTGGACTCTGTGCTGAGTGTAGAGCCCAATGTGGGGTTCGATCTCAGCACCCCCAGATCATGACCTGAACCAGAACCAGGAGTCAGTCGGACGCTTGACCGACTGAGCCACTCAGGCACCCCACTTCTTTTACTGTTGTTGTGTTATGTGTGCCTCCACACCTGATTGTAAGTTCAACTGGGTATTTCATGAAGGCTACAGATAAAGAAATCTTGCCCTCCACCAGTGGATGGAGTTAAGTAAATAAATGAGTAGAATATACAGTGTATCACTTGGTGACATATGGGGAAAAATAAAGTGGGAGAGGAGTGAAGAAAGAGTGTAGGGTGGGGGTCGCCTCACTGCTCTGGAGCCATGGATAGGCTAGAATCTTGAAAAATACTCACCCTCGTGTGGTAATAATTGGAAATCAGGAAAATAGGCACAATACCATTTGTCTTGATGATCTCAAGGTAAACGGTAGATGGGAGGCATTGAACGTTGAAAAGAGAGGGAGGGGGTTCTTCTTAGAAGTCCACAGAGCTCTTGGGCATCCTTTTACTCCTGCCAGCGGGTGCATGGAGGTCTGAGACTGGGCAGTCACAACCAGAATAAAGTCATCTTCTGGACTTCCGCTATGGAGGCAGGAGAAGCCTTGGGCAGAATGTTCTGATCCAGATCCCACTGAGGTCAGGGACTTCCTACCCTTGGTCAAGTTCAAAAAGTCTGGAAGATAGGATATTGGAAGAAAACATACTGTAAACATTGCCATTGCTTGTGATACTATTCAATTCCAGATTTACAAACTTCTAATAAAAGGTCTTCAGATTTGAGGGGGCGTTGGTGGCTCAGTCAATTAAGTGTTTGACACTCGATTTTGGCTGAGGTCATGATCTTAGGGTTGTGAGTTTGAGCTGCGTGTTGGGCTCTGCTGGGCCTCAAGCTTAAGATTCTCTCTCTCCCCAAACCATGAGAGACTATGGACTCCGGGAAACAATTTGAGGGTTTTAGGTGGGAGGGGGTGGCGGGATGGTGAGCCCGGTGATGGGTATCAAGGAGGGCACGGATTACATGGAGCACTGGGTGTTCTATGCAAACAGTGAATCATGGAACATCAAAAACTAATGACTTACTGTATGGTGCCTAACATAACACGATAAAGAAGTTAAAAATAAAACCAGGATAATGGAAAAAAATAAAATAAAATAAAATTCTAGAACATAAAAAAAAAAAAGATTCTCTCTCTCACTTTCCCTCTGCCCCTACCTCACTGCCCCCCCCCCAAAAAAAGAGGGTTTCAGATTCAAAAATGGTTTTTAACTGTGACAAAAGCTGAACCACAGAAACAAGAAACTGTCTTGGGGAGAGGAGACGGGGGCAAGCTATGCTCCCAAGAGTCCTTGCTGACAGTGACAATAACTGTGAGTAGGATTGATGGAAAATCTCCACATATTCCTTTTCTGTGAGAGGAGTCTATTACTAAAGATGCACCAGCAAAACCCGTAATTTATGCTTTCAATCTAGTCTCTATAGACTCTAAGCCCATCATTGCAGAAATGAGTCTCAGGCATCAGGGAGGTAAAATAAGAAATTTCACCCTCTGTCAAAGCTCACCCAGAGTTGACAGTTTAGGGAGAGCAATGAGACATGTAACCAAATAACTTAAAAAAAAAAATCAACCATTGCCAGGGTCAGGTTACCCTTCTGAGCCATGACAGTTCTTTGGGGCCCTTGAGAAACTTCAAGACAGTCAGAAACCAATGTGGTTTCCTTACCTTGGAGATTTCGTTATTCTCATGAAGCTGTATGTGAAATGAAGCTGTCATTCACGAAAGCTGTCACAAGGAAGACAGAGCAGCCAACAACTCAGGACTGCTCAACGATGTAAATTTTTGACCAAGATTTATGAAGTTCCAAGAAATCATTTTTCCTACATTTCACGATCTTCTGCAACTTTCAGCTTCTACTTAACACACCACCCTGATCCCTCCCGTTATCAGGAAAGATGGGATGAATTTGTGTTCCACTAACTTTAAAAACCCTTGGTCAAGAAATGGTGGTGTTGGCTCACAAGCAACTGACCTCTGGCTGTCCTCTGTGAACCAGCCCTGGACTTTTCTGCACCTTTCTAGACATCCTGACACTTACATTTCTTCTCTATGTACAGAATGATTATAAGATTAGAGGTCGCCTGTGTATTAACTAAGAAAATAGTAAAAGTCTTTGTAAGCAGAAAGAAGGTAGGTTATCAGGGAATGGCTTCTCTGCTTAAGGAAGGGCAGGATAGAAAGCTATGGTATTGCCTTCTCCAAGAGCAAATGACTCCAGAGCTATGATGTTTAGTGCTGTATCCAGAATTCTGCAATTTAGATGGAAATAAAACCAACAATACATGGCTTTGTCCAGTGCCAAATGAAAGATGCACACCTCTTTTCCAGGGAGGATATGGCAATGACATCTCCTTCTGGAGGCCTTAGGCTTTTATCAGGCTGAAACAGGGGAGTCAGAATAGGAGTGGAGGCAACATTGGGGTAGTGGGGGTGGTAAGGATATGCCAGAAAGGGGTGTTCTGGAAAGAAGTGTAGAGTTGGAAAGGTTAAGTCGTGTCAAGAGACAGTAATTTGATCAGTTTGCCTAGAGTGAAAGTTTCAAACAGGGCAATGGCTAAAAATGAGATTGGAAAAGTAAATTTGAAACAGAGTGTATGAGTCTTTGAACACCACAAGGCTGTAAACTGGATTTAAGATTTTCAGTTGTAAGTGATCAGTGACAGATCTGATTCTCGTGCCTTATTTATCATTACACAGCAAATATCATCATCTTTTTCCAAACAAAAGCCACTTCTAGAAATCACTTCAGAGAGTAGAAATCATTGATCTCAGAAGGTCCTATGTCTTTTCTGATTGCTTAAATACTTTCAGATATAGCATATATCTTCCAGAATGACCAACTATGATATATCTATGTGTCACTTCTACTGGTAGTTCCAGAATATTTTCCATCACTTTAATGTCCTTCTCTTTGGAGCTCATTTAAGAATGCCCATCGAAAATACATACAGAAAACAAAAGGATAAAGAAAAAACATGTACATAGATGTATTAGAGTAAGACAGAGAAACTGACTTATTTCAAAACAGTAATAAGGCCATTCCATTGTTAATTCTTCCCCTGAATACTGAAATAATTTAACTCTTGGGAGTACCATTAATTGACAGGCACACAGTGACAGAATGTGTTATCTGCTCTTTGAGTTAATTTGTATTGATCCCAAAAAATGTCAGTGGAAACTGCTGTTGCAAAACCATCTCCCTCAAACTGCTGATGAATTTTATATCAAGACATCTAAAGATGATAACCTGAAGAATGAAACATAAAATTCAGCAACTTTTAAATGAGAATGTTCTCTTTTAAAAAAATCACATGTATCACAATGGTTTAAGGTAATTCAAGGGTGTCTTAATGCATGCATCATACACGTGAAGATAGAAAAAGAAAAACTCTGGCTTGTTTGTATTAGAGAAGGATTAGAATTATTTTCTGTGAAAAGTGATTCTAGGCTGGGCTTTCCCAGGGATAGTTTCTATTAATTGCTTTTTTCTTGTGAATGGGATATGATTTCTTGTTTCTTTACACGCCTTATAATTTTTCTGAAATATTTTTGAAAACTGGACGTTTTGAATATCATAATGTGGCAACTCTGAAAATTATATTCCTCCCTTCCTTAAGGTTTCCTGTTGCTGCTTGTGTGGGTGTTGCTGTTTGTTTACTGGCTTTTTAAAATTAATCTTGTATCATCTGTACTTTTTTTTGTGTATGACCAACTGAAGTCTCTGTTCCATTAGCTGGGTTGAAAGCCTTTTCCTTCAGTACCACGAACCAAACTAATCCAAACCAAACTCAAGATTATTCCAGTCTTTGTAGATCAGATATGTATTGGGGCACTCCTTCATTGCTTAGCCAGGAAGTTTAAAACTCTACCTTAGCCTTCACTTCTTGGTTGTACAGAGCCGGAAGGTTGGCCAGTAGTGACAGCTTAAGGACTGCTCAGGTCATTTCTGAGAATGTGTTCTGATCTAGGCATTCATGTAGACTTCTAGAGTCTGTAGGATTCATGGGAGTTTTTCAAAGCCTTTATTCTCCAAGTATTTTTCTTCCCAAGATTCTTCCTTCTTAAATTTGTTTACTATATTTCTTACCCCAACCATCACCTTTTGTCCCGGGGAGCAACACCTAATACATTTGCCTAGAAATATTTTTTTAAGATTTTATTTATTTATTTGACCGACAGAGATCACAAGTAGGCATAGAGGCAGGCAGAGAGGAGGAAGCGGGCTCCCTGTGGAGCAGAGAGCCCGATGCAGGGCTCAATCCCAGGACCCTGGGATCATGACCTGAGCTGAAGGCAGAGCCTTTAACCCACTGAGCCACCCAGGTGCCCCTTGCCTAGAAATATTTTTGACAAACACTGCCCAGGATGACACCACAGTCCTGGGGAAGCTCTAAGATTGGCAAAACGGAAGCAAATGCTTATTCCAATCCCTCAGGGAGCCATAGGCAAGGTCAAGACATACATAATTCTTTGAGAGGAAAATCCATATTGCTTTCTCTTGTACTGGCAACCTTCACTGGGAATGCCATTCAAAGCTCCTTCCACACTGGGGTGTAGGAGATAACAGGGTGCGTTGAAATGCTCTTTATTCTTTACGTTGAAGAGCTCTTTTACCAAAATTCAGCAGTCTTTCTCTTTGCTGAGCATTTCCTTGGTTGCTGTAAGTATAGATTAGATTCCAAAGTCCCAGAAAAGTTGAATCTGACAGTTTTTGTCAGCTCCTCTGTTGCTCTTGTGAAGGGTTGGCATTTTAGACTGCCTTCCTCTGCCAGACATCACTTTTATTACTTTTAAGTATTTGTCCCTGTACATTGAAAACCAACATAGACATGTATGATCTGAAATTGCTTAGAATTCCGAGTATCTTTTATTGATTATCTTTTATTGTGTGTCTCGATCTCTGATAAAAGGGATGGGGTGTCGCTAATGAGGTTAGTCAAGTTAGTAATGAGGGCTTGTTTCATACAAGTCAGGCATTGTCTTCACTCAGTCAGTCTACACAACAGTGGTGGGAAGTGGCTCTTCTTATGTACATTTGCAGATGATAAAAAAAAAATGCAGTCATGCTGAGTGACTTGCTCGAACTTACACTGTTAGTAAAGCTATGGCATGGGGATTTGAATCCACATAGTCTATCTCCAGAGTCTGTGCTCTGGACTGCTGCCTGCCACTACCAATACTACAGAGAAATAGTCATCAATGAAGAATAATAACAATGAGGAAAAAGCTTTCATGCCAGACTGTTTCTTTTGCTGGAGTTATTTGTTTTCTGTGTCACAGATATACACTTGCATAAACAGTTCCACTCTGGTGTGCCTGGGTGGCTCAGTCAGTTGGGCATCCATCTCTTGATTTTGGCTTAGGTTATGGTCTCTGTGTTGTGAGATCAAGCCCCGTGTCAGGCTCCTCCTTGGGTGTGAAGCCAGCTTGGGATTCTCTCTCTCCTACTCTCTCTATCTTTCCCCCTGCTCTCTAAAAATAAGAAATAAAAATAAGAATTCCAGGAAGAGAATTGATTGATTTGGAAGTTCCTTCCTTGTCAGTCTTCATATACTATTTTGGTGTGGCTTCATTATTCTTTTTGTTTTGCGTTTGCCCTTGTCAATCCTTTAGAGATGAACCTGATACTAGTACTGATTTTATCTATTTTAACTTATTTTGATACATTCCCATTGGGTGGCTAACAATTAGGTTGCTTAAGTGCCCTTTTGAAATCACATTTCTTCCTAATTGGTACAGAATTCTAGGTTGTGACATTTGTGGGTATTGATTTATGTTTTCTGTTATGTTAACTTCTGGGTTATCTTTTATAAAATTAAATAATAATTCCCCAAATTAAAGCGAATTTGGCAGACCACGACTCGCTCATGTAAGAGTAGATTTGAAATCTCTTTGACAGAAGCTGAAGTGAGCTCTTAAACTCAGCTGCATTAATGTCAGGAGTCTGGAGAAGAACATTACAACTGCTAAGTGGAAGATTAACTAAAGAATATAACAAACATCACAAAAAATGAAAGCGGATCTGTGGATGTAGAGAGTTTGATACCGTAACCACAACAGGAGAAAATGACATGGTGTTTGAATTGCAAGGTTCTGAGATACAACTGATTTTTCTTTACCCTTAAAATGAATTGGAGTTGGTAGAAAAGCTCATGAAAGAAATAGCATTCATGATATACACATCCCTGGCATCTTTTTGAAGTCATAGGATTGCCGTATCTTTTCCTGAGAAGTAATTTGCTAAAAATCATTTGAACAACTCTCTAAAATATTTTGCAGTGTAATCCCTAATTGGGTAAATTAGAGACATTGTGTTTTTTTTTAAACCACAATTAGCAAGAAAATGGCTCAAAATTCCATTGAAAAAATGCTATGCTGTGTAAGTGCTTAATTACTAAACAAATTAAATATATGTTAACATCTACATGAAATAACTCTGCATGAAATTACTACAAAAATGAGGAAAGTCTAAGCTCTGTTCTCTCAGGAACTGAGTTTCTCCAGGTCTGAGATGGGACAGGAGGGGGGTCATTAACACCTGTTAGAAAAGAAACAAGGTGAGCCCCTGTGATTCAGCATCTCTGCACCCTGAGCTCAGTCTGGATCTGGGACTCAGGATGAACCAGGCCACCGGTGGACACTTCTGAGGGACTCATAGAGGGATGCCAAGCACCATGCTCCATAGCAGATCTGCCTGTTCTCCTGAGGCCAGATGTCAGGGGGACACCTTAGCCTTACCATCCAGGGTACTGTGGGAGGTTCCCTGATGAGGGCATCGTGGGAGACACTTGACTCCCACGGAGGCCTTAAGAGCCCCCCCCCCCACAGGGGGTCCAACTTCAGCAGCCTTCCCCTCTTGGCATCAGGAGTACAGCATGGGGAGCCCCTAGCTCTGGAAAAAGGAACAACAAGCCCCAAATAGAGTCATTCATCCCTCAGGACAGCAAGCCAAGACTTAATCACAGTTTCAACCTCTCCTAGGAATGACCTTTGAAGTTAACAGTCAATCTGAAATTTCTAGATCAGCACTAGTGAGGTCATCTGCATGGTAACAACCCAGGTGTTCCCTCCCGACCCCAAAAGGAAATGAAACAATCCTTTTTTAGTTCTGTTTTGCTAAAACTTCCTTGCCTTCCCTCCTGCCCTTCCTTGCCCTACCCTCCTGCCTAGAAAAACCTCCCATTTTGTGCGACTTGGACCATCTCTCTACTTGCTAGATGGGATATTGCTCCACTCATGAATTGCTTGATAAAGCCCATTAGATCTTCAAACGGACTCCATCGAATTTTTGTTCTTTAACATATCTGTAAACCAAAAGCATGTTTGTCTTAATCCGTCTGTGCTGCTATAACAAAATACCACAAAGTGAGGAGCCTATAAACAACAGAAATTTATTTTTCATAATTTATTTTCCATCATAAGGCTGGAAGTCCACGGTCAGGAGCCAGCAGATTCAGTATGGTGAATGGTGAGGGCCCACTTCCTGGTTCATAGTTGGTGCCCTCCTGGGTCCTTGGGAGTCTAGGGAGTTCTCTGGAGTCTCTTATAAGGGCACCAGTTATGACCTAATGACCTCCCAAAGACCCCATCTCCTAATACAACATCTTTGGGGGTTAGGGTTTCAACATATGAAATTTGGGGGGACACAGACATTCAGACCAGAGTAATGTCTATGTGCGTTTCCCTGACCTCATGCCGGCTTTCCCTACATACCCCTATCCAAAGACACAGGCACAGGACCATGAAAACACACATACATGTACCTCCAAAACTGACTTACCCTCAAGAAGCCAGCTGGTAAAATCACTCTATGAGTCAGTCAGGGATTGGCAGGGCTTTAGATAGTCACCAAAAAGGGTGTGTTCTTTTCTTATTTTATGTTCTCAGAGTACTGTTGCCTTTTGTTGGGATGTGCCAGATAAAAATCACATGTGGAGCTTGGTAAGGAGATTCTTTGCTTAAAATGATTATTGCCACAATGGGAGGTTGCCTACTGTAATAGGGGGAGGGAGACTATTGCAATAGAAAGGACACTCCAACCATGGGATCTGCAAGTGTTTCAAAAATAAGGCAGAAAGGAATTTTCTTTCATAGGGAAGGATAAGCAAGGTTAGAAAGAACCAGATAGAGTGGAATGTGGGAGGAGTAGATGGCATGATTAGATAGTTGAGCAGGAACTGTTTTTCCTTTGGGTCAGGCTACCCTATTCTTAGGAGGGGCCCTTAAGGGGGGACTGTTCTGCATTGTAAAGCTGGTAAAGGGTAGATACAATTCTTGGGTCTGGGGGAAGCAGAGAAAATTAAAGTTTGATCAAGTCAGGTTAGCCGGTATATTGTCTAGATTGGTCATTGGCTACAAACAATCCGGATAATCATTGATAAAACAACAAATGGGAATGTGGTAGATCCGCCTCTGGCCTGGTCCTACGTACAACAAGTGGGTCATCTCTGAGTCTTATCGAAGTCACGGGGGGGACATGTGATTCTTTTCAGTAACCCCTTTCCTGGAACACAAAAGGATCAAGAGATTTCTTAATCTGGATGTTTTCCAGGTGCACTGGGCTAAGTAAAGTTCAATGTTATCCAAAGTAAACGAAAAGAAGACGAACCAAGGAATCAGCCAGTGTGAATATCTCTTGTGCATTACAAACACATGTTCTATATCAAGCCTACCTATCCCAGTACCACCCTCACAATTTCCCCCGTGCCAAGTGACTTGACTGCAAAGATCACCTTTTCAGCTGGCTCACTGCTTGGGGGCTTCCTGTTTCACCAAAGACAAGAGGACTTGCTTATCTTTCCATTTTCCTTTCTGTCACCATGATAAGTAGTTTTCATATGCATTTCATCTTAGAGGCCTCATATGAAGGGAAGATTAAGAAATCATTTGGCAAAATGATTAAGTGATCAGTAAAGCTTAACAGATTTCCATGCTGTCAAGACCAGCTTATTAACCAAGACCATTCGGGAGTCAAATGCTCAACCTGCCACCAGCATTCAAAACTGACAAAGTTGTTTCGTGCCTTTGACCTTTCCGGCATCATCTTTATCTTCTTTCAGCAACCCTGCCCCAGCCCATTTGCCTCTCGCTCTTACATCTATTCTATCACAACTAGCCCTCAGTGACTCAGTGCCCCAAACCACTATTCAGGAAATGTGCTGATAAAGTCAGTCACTTACAGGTATATAAAATGATTGCAGGGCTTAATATGGGAGCCTTCTAAGAGACACAACGTTATGGTGGTTGTAGCTATTATTCCATTTGCTGCTTGGTTCTTGTTGCCGTTCTGTTTTGGTTTTCCCAGGGATAGGATAAGGAGTCATTTTATGGTACTCAATGAATAGTAGCAGGGTCTGTTAGATTTTTAGCTGGTCACGGCTTCCTGTTACCACTCTGACCTCATTTTCGAATTCTCTCCCACTCATTGCTTCCCTGAATATGCCAGGCCTGCTCCAGCCTTAGCATCTTTTCTTAGTGATGCCCTTGGCCTGGAATGTTTCTCCCCCAGAGAGCCACTTGACTACTCCCCCGTCTCCATCATGTCTTTGTCCAAATGTTTCTTTCTTGGCCAGGACAATCCCGATCCTGATCCTTCTTACATGGCTCTACTCTTATCGCACAACAGTAATGATACTCAGGCATCCCATAGCATTTTTTAAAATTATATTCACTGTCTTGTTCCACTAGAGTGAGAGTGGAAATTGGACAATCTTGCTATTGCTGTACCTTGGTACCTGAAATCATGCTCAGTGCATAGTAGGTAATCAATAATTATGTGTTAAGTTAATTAACTCTCTGCTAAGTCAAAATGATTTTTAATAGATAACAAAATGACAGACAATATAACTAAACACTTTTCCATGATATAAAGCTATCTCTAATACATACATTCATCCCAAGCATGATCTATTTCAAATTAACAGCCAATTTCACAGTTGTTCTTTTTGGTATGGAAAAAAAAATAATTGGATGTGGTCAGACTAAGAGCCTTGCCAGGCCTTTTGTTTATCCTGGAGGTAGAAACACTTGCTCGTGTACTGCAAATCTTTCTTCCATTACCAGTTGTCAGAAATATTATGTATTCTCAACTTTAGATGTCTTTCCTGATGATAGGAAAGGTTAAAACTTAGGTTCTAATAAAGTCTCCAATGCCCTTATAAACAAAAAATGAAAAGTGTTTTCTTCCCTTCCACTAGTCAGATATACTTAGTCATGACTCTTCCTCATACGATGGCTTTTCTGTCCTATAAATACACTTCTCCCTTCCTGCTCAAGGCAGTCCTTCCTTATAACACTTTGCTATCATTCAAAATGGCTGACTTAAATCAGAGAAGAAACTTGGAACTGTGGAGTTAATGGCATGCAAACTCCACTTCGTTTTCACTATCTTGTAGAAGACTGATTATATTTGAAGAAAGGTAGTAAATGACTGCTGGAAGGAAAAGGGAAAAAAAATCAATTCCAACTGTCTCAAAGGAGCAGAGTAAATCTAAAAAACAAATGTTCATTCAAGATTCCCAGCCCCAAGAGAGCACATGAGGGGAGTCACAGTCTGTTAATCCCAGAGATACCAATCCCATAGAGTGAGAAATTCAGGATGACCATATTGTTAAGAACCTACTGAAATAACATTCAGAGCAAACAGTGAAAATGGATGCTGGCTGTGAACTGTTCATTTGAAAGGAGCCTTGGAGGTGCAAATGCTACAAATCCAAGAAAGCGCAAAGACTAATAGGCCCACACAAGCTGATAGTGACTACACTGTGTCCTAGCTTCCTCTTTTCCAGCGCTCCAACATGAGAATCAATAGAGGAGGCACCACGACGATTACAAAATTACTCAAAATGAAATGTAAGAAAGAAGAGCTAGCTGAAATCATTCAGGCTGGAAAGAAGAATGGTCAGATTTCTGTGATGGATAGTAAACTGTTGCATGGACTATTAAAAGAAAGATGGCGACCACCTGTCCTCCACTGAACAGAAACGGACTTAAGCTGAAGGATAAAATAGAAAAGTTAGCAAGAAGCATGTCCTGTCTTTTAGAGATTAGTAAATCCTCTGGTTTCTGATTTAGCAACCATGGGGTTTCTCTTTCCCTGGAAAGTAACTCGAACAGTTTCCCCATGTTCCTGGGATTGAGTGTGAAATCATGAAGAGAATGAATGCTTAGGCACTCTCAATTCAACAGAGGTATTTGTGTTTCCCAGCGCTCCCATCTCTTTCTGCGCTGTCTCCTTCATTGCTTCCAGTGAGTGAGTGCCAGAATCGTTTTTGTGAAGTTCTACTCACCATCTCCTCATTCCATTAATTCAAAAACCTATCTACTGAGCACCACCTCTATGCCTCAATAGGGAGGGTATAGGGGTCAGTAATGACGGGAAGGACTGCCTCCATGGGGCTTATACTGGAAGGGGAGGGGAATAGAAAAGGGAATCAATATGACTTCATATAGAAAGTAGTACTATGAAGAAAAACAGACTATGGGGGCGCCTGGGTGGCTCAGTGGGTTAAGCCTCTGCCTTCGGCTCAGGTCATGATCTCAGGGTCCTGGGATCGAGCCCCGCATGGGCTCTCTGCTCAGCGGGGAGCCTGCTTCCTCCTCTCTCTCTCTGCCTGCCTCTCTGCCTACTTGTGATCTCTGTATGTCAAATAAATAAATAAAATCTTTAAAAAAAAAAAAAGAAAAACAGGATGTTGTGATAGCCAGTGATTGTGTGTGTGTGTGTGTGTGTGTGTGTGTGTGTGTGTTTGTAGGAGGTTTTCAAATAGGGACTTAGGGAAAACCTCTCTGAGGATGTCACTGGTGAGCTGATGACCAGGAGACAGGATAGAGGAAAAGAGACAGGATATGTCTCTATAAAGAGACAGGATAGAGGAAAAGCAAACTCATTAGCCTACAGTCCTGGGCATCCTCAACACCAGTGAAGGTTCTCTTAGTTGTTTTTTGTTTTGTTTTAAGATTTTACTTATTTATTTGACAGAGAAAGAGAGCACAAGCAGGGGAGCAGCAGGCAGATGGAGAAGGAGAAGTAGACTCCCACTGAGCAGGGAGCCCGATGCAGGGCTCCATCCCAGGACCTGAGATCATGACCTGAGCTGAAGGCAGACGCTTAACCGACTGAGCCACCCAGTGCCCCATAGTTCACTTGGTCTTAAAACAAAAAAACAAAGCAAAACAAAACAAATAACTACACGTATCCTCAGATAAACGGATATGAAGCTCCGACATTTTCCCCAAATGGCAACCAGTCAACCCAAACAAAAATTGAGATTGGGTGGTCAGAATGAATATTTTACCTAGTCAAACATTCAGCGGTTGTTGCTAGTCATTTCACTGGGTCTCACAGGCAGGAAGTGCTAGCGTGGGTATCTGAAGATTCAGTTCTTCATTCTGATTTGAACCAAGAATGATGGTTGGCTACAAGATGAGGCATTAATGGCAACCACCCTGGATCCAAACTGCCTGCATTTGGACCCTGACTCCAGCATTTACCAGTTCTGGGACTCTGAGCAAGTTGCTTTAAAACCGCTCTGAGCTGTAATGCCTTCATCCGTAAATCATGGGTAATAATGGTATCTACTTCAGAGAGTTGTTATAATGATTCATTGTATTTGTATTTGTAAGGCATATAGAACGCCTGAGACGTAGTGAGTATTAAATAATTATTTGTTAAGCAAAAATAAAATAAAAGTGTTCATTATTATGGATAACTTGAGCTAAGTGTTGATATAAACTGTAAGAATGTCTTCAAAATACTTTGCCGCGGGAACATCATTCAGCACACTGCGGATTAAGCTTCCATCAGGGCGAATGTATAATTCCATATGAGCTGAATGAAAGATTCCTTTTTGGATTATCCATGAAGGATATGCTAAGTAAATTGTTAATATAAAGAACTTTGTCGTGTTTGTTAGCGTTTCTGAAGGGATTACATTTTTTGGAAGCATTTTAGCAGTATCTCTTTGTAAATGCACATCCGATGTGCTAATTCTTAGTATTATTTTTTCATTTAATCTGTTAGATAACACTCTATAAAGTGATCGTTGACACTGACATATACCTAGAAATGCCATATAAGCATATTGAGAATATACATAGAGGCACCTGGCTGGCTCAGTGGGTAGAGCATATGACTCTTGATCTCGGAGTTGTGAGTCCAAGTCCCACACTGGGGGTAGACCTTACTTAAAAAAATCAAATCTAGGGGCGCCTGGGTGGCTCAATGGGTCAAAGCCTCTGCCTTCGGCTCAGGTCATAATCTCCCTTCCTGGGATCGAGCCCCGCATCAGGCTATCTGCTCAGCAGGGAGCCTGCTTCCCCCCCCGCCCCCATGCCTGCCTCTCTGCCTACTTGTGATCTCTGTCAAATGGATAAATAAAATCTTTAAAAAAAATCTAAAAAAATAAAATTTAATTTTAAAATAGACAATAAAATAAACATATAATTTATGTATGTCAGTCTAATTTTATTTTCTCCCCTGTTTATTCCCTTCTCTTTCCCTGTCTTATGTGTAATAAAACAAAGGGCTGGATACCCCAGGTAGGCAATTTTCAATGTGGTGTGTTTTGTATAAACACCAGACCTTTAATTTCTCTTTTTCCTTCTACCCAATGCTACACACAAAGATTACAGACTTTTTCTTAGGTATTGAGAAACACCCTACCTCACAGATGCTTCATGAAACTCCCTGACTTTGTCTTAACGTCCAACATTCATACCCTGGTGTCAGTGGCTTGTATTAGGGAGCATCTGAACAGCTCACCATGCACTTTACCCCATATGGAATAGACACACACACACACACACACACACACATATATAAAATATTTTTTTCCAGAAATAAGTTGAAACATCGTCCCGCCATACTACCGCATGGAGTGACCACACTGTTTTCCTTGCCTAATATTGTGAGATTTTTAAGACACTTTTACAGTTACTTTTCTTTCTTGTTTTTTTTAGATGATACCTCTACAAAACAATCCTGAGAAGATTCAGCAGTTTTCAAATTATAATCCTCAATGTTTGCTTTTGTAAGCAAGACATTGGCTCTCAATTACTGGGAAACCAGTACTAAACCTTTGTTCTTGTGCCTTGTGTGGAACAGGGCTGACACTCCTGGTCTGGCGTATGCTGCCTGTTAGGGCTGTAAGTCTGCTTTGCCTGTCACAGCAGATCCCCCACGTGGTGGGGGGATGGTGACGTGTATCATCACTCAAGTGTTGGCAACTCCTCAAATGAACTTCTTCACACTGAGTCATCTGCCTCCTTGAAACCCCCAGAATATATTCAGATTCCCACCCACCCCCCTCCAATTCTTGGTAAAATAAAACTAAAAAAGAAAAAAGAAGAAGAAGACCACTCATCAATCAACAGCAGTTGGGTGCACCAAGAGACAGGAGATGCGAAGGCTACCTTGTGCATATGGGGCCCATGGGTATCCATACTGGGGCCTAAGGAGCTGGTCACGAAAGAGAAGAACCCCTGGCATGATCTGATGAGAACTAGCGCTCTGCCTTTGACCCTCAGCTGGGAATCTCCCCGACAAGCCACACGTGGGCAGTGGGACCTGGTATGTGGGTACAAGAGCTGTCTGCTGCACGCTGTGATTTTTGCACAGTTTTGTTTTCATGACTCTCTCTTCATACTGATACCATTTAACCATTCAAAAACTCATGGGTCTCCATTATATTTCAGGCGTTGGGTGGGTTCTGGGGACCACAGTGATGAGCGGGACTGGGTCCCTGCCTTCAACATGCTTCAGGGGTGGCAGAGATGATAAGTGTGAACAGTCTTATTCCCAGTAGAAAGCAGTGAATGCTAAGCCATGGAAGCTCAGAGAACAAGCCAGGTTCCTCAAGTAGAGGTCACAGAGGATGGGGGAGGAGGAAATAGGGGTCATGATGACATTTCCCGAGGGCACTAGGCCATCTGATTCTAAGGTCTCCTTCTAACTCTGTTTCTATGATATTTTCCGTCCCGCATGTTAACTGTAATCACCGCTGACTTCCCATTCAACAGTGCTCCACATACTTGAAGGCTGGTGTTAAGGCCCTAAGAGAATAGTAGACTCTCTACCAGTAATTGAGAATGATGATTGAGTGTGACTTTAGAGCGAGTATGCGGCACTTAGCCTCTGTCCCATTAAGCCTCAACTAGATTGGAAGGAGGAGAGAAGAGAAAGAGAATTAGGAATTCCATCCTGACAAGCTCTGGAGAGGTCAGGGTAAGGGAGGTCATCTGGGAGCCAAATGTGCAAGACTGCAGATTCTGTAAGAAGACAGTAACGTCGTTCACTGGCAAAAAGATGACAAAAAGCATGCAGTGTGCGGGGTATTACGGGAAAGAGGAGAGAGGTGCAATTTGTGTGGGGATCATCCGGCAACATGCTTACTGTTCTCCCACGCAGGGTAACTGGGGTACAGGGGAGCAGGAGCATCTGGCCTCAGGCATCCCAAACAGACAACAGCCAACAAAATCGGAAAGCCAGAGACAATAGTGGTGGTGAAATGAGAAGGGAATTTATTTCAGTGAGGTCAACACCAAGAACACAGTGGATTAATGTCTCAAAGACTGTCTCCAAAGTGGGGAACACACTTCTAGGTTTATATAAAGAAAATGTGTGGGGTGCCTAGGTGGCTCCGTGGGTTAAGCGTCAGCTCAGGTCATGATCCCGAGGTCCTGGGATCAAGCCCCGCAACGGCCTCTCTGCTCAGCAGAGAGCCTGCTTCTCTCTCTTCCCTCTGCTTGTGCTCTCTCTCTCAGTCACTATCTCTGTCTCTGTCTCTCTCTCTCAAATACATAAATAAAACTCTAAAAAAAAAAAAAGAAAATGTGGAACAGAGGTCAGTGGGTACATTCAAGTGGGCAATAAAGGTCAGGTCCATGATTATCGTGGGGGTCATTCATGGCCAGGGCCTTGAGGGCTCAGGGAAGTCACTATTGCTTGGGAGGGTGGTTTCAGTTCCCATCACGGGATGCTTTGCCCACTGGGTCTTGCCTGAGTTAAGAGATAAGCTGGCAAAAAGAACTTAATTAGAAAGTCCAGACCAATGTCAAAGTCCTCCTTCAACTATGACAAGGCATTTTGACCGGGTTGTTTCTAGAACAGATTCCATGATATTTTAAACATTCCAGATGGCATGTGTTTCAGCAGACCCAAATTACTGAGAGTTAAAATCCAGAGACATTATTATATTAATTTACAATAAGACTCCTTTTATGACAAGATTCTTTCAGGGTGACAAAAAAGAATGTACGCCTTTGGCGATTTACTTTAGATGTGATATTCATTTGCACAGAGGCCTGATTTCCTCTGCTGATGACTCAGAGGGACATTCCCCCTTATGTGTTTCTTCCTGTCTCGTAACTTGCCTTAGTTGTCTGGGCTGTACGAACGCCACCCTTCACGTGCACTCTTGCTCATTTCGTCTTTGCTCAGGTCCTGAACTCCATGTCATCTTCTCTGAGAAGCCTTCCCTGGCCTCCAAGTGTGGGTCAGGCACCTTTCCAACAGGTTACGCTAATACTCGGTCATTTTCTACGGTAACACATTCCCCCTGTCATTATAATATCCTTTGTGTGATCATTTAATGGCTACGCTCTCCACTTTTTTCCTAGTTAGAATGTAAGCTCCATAAAACCAGGGGTCACCATGTTCCCAGGCCTCATCAGAGAGTCCAACACATGGTAGATAAACTCATTCAATATCTGTCGAGTGAATAGATTCGATTTAAATGGAATTAGTAGACCAAACATGTATGGATATATCTGAAGTTCTCGATACACTGTCCCTAGTTTGATTTCAGAATATGTACAACCAAAGGTCATCAGCAATATTATGTAGAAGTGCCAATCTCACTGCCTGCTCTCAGAATTACTTTTCAACTAGAAATGATAATTTTCTTTCTTTGAAGTCTATGGAGATTTAAAATATATGTCTTCATTTCGGACAAGCTCTTTTTTTGATATTGCTAAAATCTATTTCTGGTATTTTAACATATATCTGATTACAGCAGCATTATTCAAATTGGCCAAAAGCCACTATTACTAATACTTGGCACTTCCAGCTTGCTTTGGTGAAGTTGAAATCAATCTTCCTAAAGCATTATGTGCATGTTTGGTTTAATTGAGATTACTGTATTGAGCACAACGGGCCCTGGCTCATTAAATTTTCTTACTTACTAAGAGTTAAACTGAAAATTACTTTCATCTCATCTCTTTTACATCTTTTGAAAATGTTAGGTGGTAGAAAAAACTCAGATCCCTACTTCAGACCGTAAATCAACATTAATTCCTTATAAGATAAAAACTGAGAGTTAAGAAAAGAATAAGTAGGGGCGCCTGGGTGGCTCAGTGGGTTAAAGCCTCTGCCTTCGGCTCAGGACATGGTCCCAGGGTCCTGGGATTGAGCCTTGCATGGGGCTCATCGCTCGGCAGTGAGCCTGCTTCCCTTCCTCTCTCTTTGCCTGCCTCTCTGCCTACTTGTGATCTCTGTCTGTCAAGTAAATAATAAATAAAATCTTTTTTAAAAAAAAGAAAAGAATAACTAGAGGAATATATAAGTTAAAGACGACTTCCCAAGTATATTATTTGAATATGCCCAGAACATCATAACAGTATAAGTTTCAAATCATTTAAAAAGTAAGAATTTGGTTTTCCACCAAAAGGAGAATACGTAACAACATATATGATTGCAAAGAGTTTGTTTTTTTATTATAGAAAAATTCTTCAAAACATTAACTCATAATAACACAAAAAGGAAAAGTAACGAATGACATGGGAATCATTTCAGAAAACATTGAAATAAAAGGCTTAAAACATGAAACCCTGTGTGACTCACTAGTAATCAAATGAATGCAAATTAAAACAATAGGATAATATGTTTTGCTATAAAATGGACAATTTAAGATCAGTTCTATCCTGCTGTATTCATGGGTGTCCAGGGGCACAAGAACTCTCACATGCTGGCGGTGGGAGATTCATAGCCATACAACTCTTTTGTTATGAAAAACTGGGAAAGCTCATACATTGCTGATGGGAACGTAAAATGTGCATAGAGGAGAGGAAAACTTGCTTCATTCTCCCTTTCCGAGTCTTCCAGCTGGTCTAGGAATCAAACTGTCGTGAGAGAGATGAACAGGGAAAAAAAATGAAATTTGCACATGGAGGCCCCATAATGAAACTGAGACCCAAAGAAATGACCAAGGCAGGCCATTTTTCTACTTTCTAGACCTTGTTACAATTACTAATCTCTCTTTGAAAAATTAATGCGGTTTTTGTTTCTCAGTGACCTTATAACATAGCAATAAAAGCAAATGAAGTATTGATCCAAGCACAACAAAGATGATCCTTGAAAACATGATGCTAAGAAAGAAGCCAGTCACAAGAGATCACATGTTGTGTGATTCTGTTTGTATGAAAAGTCCAGAATAGGCAAATCTCTCAAGATGCGAAATAGGAGTTGTCCAGGACTAAGTTGGTGGGCAATGTTGAGAGGATTCGGATGTGGTAGTGGTGACTGTGAAGGAATATGTGGCTTCTTTGGTGGGTGGGGGGTAGGGGGTGGGGGGGTCATGAAAATCTTCTAAAATTGACTGTGGCGATGTCTGCACAACGATGTAAATATAGTAAAAACTATTAAAATGTACAATTTAAATGGTACACTCATATGTTAATTATCTGTAATTAAGTTGTTATAAAAAATATATAATATGGGAGTGCCCTGGTGGTTCAGTCGGTTAAGCATTTGCCTTCAGCTCAGATCCTGACCCTGGGGTCCTGGGATCGAGCCCCTTCTTCCTCTGCCCCCATGTCCATTCATCCCCTCTCTCTTTCTCTCTCAAATAAATAAAATCTTTAAAAAATAATAATAATAATATGGGGAAAATTTTTTTTTAAATTATCCAAAGGCAGAAAGAGGGAAAAAAAAGCTGCGAGCCTAAGGGTATCAGTTGGAATGAAGCTTAAAACCTGCACACATTTGGGTGTATTTTATAATATGAAAAGACTTAAGTATTTCTTCATTCACTCAATCAACAAATATATTTGAAGGCCTACATGAGGCCTTCATTTTAGCCCGAGACAAAGACATTAGCCAGATATGTAAAAAAGACTGAAAAGTATGAATGTGATAGGAGTTATAAAGAAGATAAACATGATGTTATTAGAGCATGATCATTTAATATAGGTGCTGGGATACAACAGTGATCAAATAGGCAAAAATCCCTGTCATCATGAAATTACAACCTAGTAGGGAAACACGGAATGCAAAAAATAAATTAGTAAAATATATAGTATACGTGATATTTCTACTTCTACTGTGAAAAACAAAGTGGGGCAAGAAATATGGGTCTTGGCTTAAAATAGGATGCTTTTAGAAAGATTATCTGAGGAGCAAAGATCTGAAAAAGTGAGGCGGCTGGCCATGAAGTTATCTAGCAGCCGTATTCCAAGGCAGGGTAGAAGCCAGGGTTAGTGCTAAGGCCCTGAGGAGGAAGTATGCCTGACCAATTAGGAAAGTCTCGAGGAGATCAGTGCAGCTGGAGCAGGGAGTCTAAGGGAAGGCTGTAATACAAGTCTGGGGTCACGAAACTGAACTTTCCATGGGGGCAGTCATAATTTTATTTTATTCTGAATGAGCTGGGAAGCCATTAGATCATTGGATAATGGGACTGTTTTCAGCAGAAGAAAACGAACTGTTTTGGCTCATTCTGGTTGCTGTGTTGAGAGTAGACTGTGTCGGGGGACTGCAGTGGAAAAGCAGGAAGGCTTTAGGAGGCTACTGGAATGGGCCAGGAAGGAGATGATGGTTCCTTGGGTTAGAGGTGGATTAAGGATATAGTTTGAAGATGGAGCCAACAGCATGTGCTAGGCCATGATGAAGAAGGGGCAGGAATTCATCTAAGTGAGGGCTGGAACAACCAGAAGAATGAAGCTGGCATTGACTGATACAGAGGGAAGTCTGTAGTGGTCTGTTTTGCTGAAAAAGCCAGAGTCGTTTCGGACATGTTAATTTTGAATTGCTTATTAGACTTCCAAGGCTGAGGTGCAGCAGGAGATGGTAAATTCTACAATTCTGGAAGACAGTAGAAGGTCTGAACTGAGTATATAAAAGTGGGAGTTATCAGTGTAGAAATCTTTTTTAAATCCCTATGATCCAATGATTTCATCAAGGGAGATAAAAAGTTTTGAGGTCTGTGCCTTGTTCTCAAGGAATTAGCAAATAAAGAAGAACAGTTAAGGTGAATGACAAGTCGTCAGTGAACATTCACAAGGGTGTTTGGTTTAATCAGGGTTATATAGAGAGAGATCGATTTAATTGTATTATTGTTTATTGCTTTCTTATTTATAGCTGTGAAAAATTAGGAACAATCACAATGTCCAACAACGATAAATTCTGGTGGATCAGTTTCATGGAATACAATGCAGTCATTAAAAATTACTCCGGTGCCCTGAGGGTTAGAGATCTTCTAAAGTATCTTCAACTATTTCTTTAGCCCATATTAAGGGCTGAGGAATATATCCTTTTTGTTGACAAGGTTAGAGGTGTTCAGAGTGTTAAAGGTACAAATGTGACCTCAGGTCGAATGTATGGTTCATAGAAATAACTTTCAAGCCCCATGATAGTTCTTGGCAAATATCTCCATACACAGATGCTTTTATCACTGGTCCTCATTTGAGCTAAGACTGGCCTCATCAGGACAGGGTCAATCATGATGCCAGTGGACCCTGACTCCGAGTATCAGTGCTCGAACTGTAGAGCTCCTGGAGAAGGGTGAATGAAAGAGGGGTTTCATCCTTAGGAGCCCTAGCTCGTGGCAGGGTTCAGAAGACGGTGGCTGGTGAATAGAGGAGGGGTCTGGAGAGAATTCTCATTTTCTCCTGGATATCTCAGGCAGCTCTGGGGTAACTGAGCACGGTTGTTGCCCTCCCTCCAAGCAAAAGCAGGACCAAAAAATCCCTATTAGAATTCAAGCTCCACAAGGCCAGTAAAGTTTGCTACTTTGTCCACAGTTGTGTCCCGTTATCTAAAAGGGTACCTGCAACACAGTAGTGGTAACAAACACTGAGCAAATGCATCTGTGTCCTCGGGAATCCGAAACCAGACAAAGGTCCAGGCAATGTCTGCCCTTCTAGTTCAGGGCTTCTCAGCAGGAGGAGCACATGAAAAACTCCTGCAACCATTCTAACAGCACAGCTGCCTTGGAAACACCCTCCAGAGATTCCAACTTAGTTAAAATGCGGTAGGTTCCATGCATCGGTATTTTAAGATCTCCCTAGAAGATTCCAACCAGTACCCAGAATTGAGACCTAGTGTTGTTTAAGCAGTCACCCCTTAGGTTGCTCAAAGGACTGAGAGGCCTGTTTTAGTCCTTAGGATTTGTGTGGCTTTCTTATGCTTCCCATAATTGGGGCCAGCTGCTTTTTTATGCTTTGGCTTTTTTTTTTTTTTTTTAAGATTTTTTTTTGTGTATTTGACAGAGAGACATTAAGAGAGCGCACAAGCAGGGGGAGCAGGAGAGGAAGAAGCAGGCTTCCGGCCGAGCAGGGCTGGATCCCAGGACCCTGGGATCATGACCCGAGCTGAAGGCAGACGCTTAACGACTGAGCCACCCAGGCATTCCAGCGGCCAGCAACTTCTGCGCGGCTCTGGTTCCTGAGCTATGTCTGGTCCTGGGCAGCTCCCAGGGGCCTTGGTCTCAGAAGTCCAGTTGATGCTCACCCTTAAGGACCAGAAGAAAAGGCTGATTCTAGTTGGGAGCTTAGCCAGTTGAGCGGATCTGAGGGACTTTGAGGGTGCAGCGGCCTGACCTTGCAACCAATGAGGTCTGCATCATTTGTGAGGAGAAGAGGAATTCAGAGGCCAGAAATCCCACAGTGCCCAGACGTCTCTGTTTTTGATGCATTGACATTTCCCTCGCTGGGGAGAGGAAAAGTATGCATGCTTTTCATACCACATAAATTATTATGATTATAGAAGCACGTAATAGTACACATAATCACAAATCTCTTTTGATATAAAAATGCTCCAGAATGTCACACACATAATTTAAGCTACAATTTAAAGGGATGTATCGGGTCACATTCCAACTTATTCATATCAGAGAAGATTTATTATCGGACAAACAGAATAGATTATGAAACGGAACTTTCTAAAAAGTCATGCTGACATTGCAGTCCAATTCTCGCCCTTTATTTCCCCAGAAAGAATGTCATAGACTCAATCTACAGACAAACACATAGCACTTTATTTTGCTTTATTCCAGCTTCAGGAATTGGACAGAAAATCCCTCTGGGTTCTTTTGATTATGGATCATCCCTTTAGAATGCCCTGGCTGGAAGTGTTTGATGACAAGAAGGTTATTGTGAAATGACTTTTTTTTTTTTTTTTTTTTTTGCCCTTTGAAGTAAGAATATAACAGTGAAAAGAACTTTTATGAGACCTGGTGGGACTCTTACTCATTGTGATGGTAGACGAGTATATTCAGAGGTAGAAAAATTGTTGAGGAGTTACCCTTTGGACGATGCAATGAGCACTGGGTGTCATATGTAACTGATGAATCACTAAATTCTACCCTTGAAACTAATAATACACTGTATGTTACCTAAATTGAATTTAAATTAAAAAAAAAAAGAAAACAGCCCGTTCTATTGAGGTAAGACAGACACGTTTGGTTTTTTTTTTTCCTTCTGTCCAGCTGAGCCTCTCTAATGACCTTTTTTGACAAGGAGTTCTTCACTTCTTCATATCCGCAACCTGAAGTCAATCAGCTTGCTCATTCTAAACACAATTTGGAGCAGTTGTGGCCAAAATCAGCTAATTAAATTTGTGCAGTAACATTGACCGAGAGAGGCTTCAGGTTAAGGCTAATTATTTAACCAAAAAACGGAGCATGAAGATGCCATCTATTTGAATTTCCCTTGTAGCCCACAAAACATTACATAAAATTAGAACAGCTGATATTAATTATGTCAGCAAAGAGCAAATATTACTCAAATACAGGGGCAGCTATGCATCTCGCTGCATCTGCATCAAGAAAGTTAAATAAGAAGTCGGATGATTTGTATCCGAAAGCATTGGTGACCATCACTTTTGGCTACTCGAGGAATTGGCAGATATTCTGGGACAACCATAAGCTATTATTTTTAGAAGACCACAGCTTCCCAGAGCATTAGGGGAAAATCTGGAGCCTATATATGTCAAAGGAAAAGATTAAACCCTTGTGATAGCAGACCGATCAAGTTCATATTATCATCTGGAAAGACGTGGTCCATATTGATTTCAGTAGGGCTCTCAGTTTTATTTCACATGACTTTCTCACTAATAAAAAATTAAATTATGATAATGATCACATTATTTTGAGTAAAAATAGGGAATCGGTTAGTGGGGGACTTGGAGTCAAAATTGGTGATTATACGGTATAAGAACTCATGAAGAGTGTCCTTGATAGCATTCAACACACTTATTAACCTTCACTATAAAGAACTTGTGGAATAATATCCAGCAAAATTTTAGAGAGAATTAAATCATTTGAAGTTTCCAACATTCTGGAAGGTATCAATGCAATTTTAAGTAATCATGATAAATTGGAAGAATGAAATTTGGCTATGTACATTATGTACATAATGGCATGCAGCTAGGGGAGAAAGATATTTCCGAATGGAACTGAATGCCTGTAAGCAACATTTCTACCCTGAGCTCAAAGTCAGTGTGACACTGATTATAGCAAGAGGCAAATATAGTGACTGAGGAAGAATGTCCTGCCCTAATCTGAAGAGTATCAGAATATTAGATTAATTTGAGCCACTAAGCTTTGCACAGGAGGTAGGAATTCTAGAGAGGATCCAAAGAATGATCAGATTGACTTTAAAGTAGATAAAATAGGTCTAATGGAACAAATGTACGATTTTTAAGATGAGATTATTAAAGATGAATGCAGTTAATGTTTTTCAAATATATGAAAAATATTTTATAATGAGGATAGCGACTACTCAATTTCCATGATTTCTGAATACTTTTAAAAATTTATTTATTTATTTATTTGACAGACAGACACAGCAAGAGAGGGAGCACAAGCAGGGGAAGTGGGGTGGGAGAAGCAGGCTTTCTGCTGATCAGGGAGCCCAATGCGGGGCTCAATCCCAGGACCACGATCAGGGATCATAACCTGAGCTGAAGGCAGACGCTTAATGACTGAGCCACCCAGGCGCCCCTTCTGAATACTTTTATATCATCTATGTTTAAACTTAGGCAACACCTGTAGGGGCCTACTTAGAGCGATTCCATCTCGGTTAACTTAAACTGACCCTGCCCCCCCCCCCCCCCGCCCCCGGAACTTACTTAAAAGCAAGTCTGGGAAACCAGTCCCTGATAACAGAGCCCAGAATGCAAGGACGAGTCAGGCCAGGTGGAGACATTCTCATTGGCCAGGCTCAACCACATGGCCTTTGCTCTATAAAAGCTAGTCTGTGAGGCTGGGGGGGGGGGGGGGGGCGCGGTCGCTCTCTCCCTAAGAGATGGCCCCAGCTGGTCCGTTTGATTCTCGGTGCTGGCGTTAAATAAAGCTTTGCTTGACCTTCACTTTGTATCAGTCTCGTTCCTTTGATCAAGGACCCAATCACACCTATATTTTTATTTCTAGCATAGATTGTTAATTGCTGTTTGGTAATGATAACCAGCTTTGTTTGGAAATAAAGACAGAATAATATACCTTATGCAAAATTAATTTCCCACACTTCTTGATCTCTTCCCTTTTGACCTCAAACTTATTTGGTGCTTCCTACCTTTAAAAAATAAAAAGAGGGGCGCCTGGGTGGCTCAGTGGGTTAAGGCCTCTGCCTTCGGCTCGGGTCATGATCTCAGGGTCCTGGGATCGAGCCCCACATCGGGCCCTCTGCTCAATGGGGAGCCTGCTTCCCCCCCACCATGCGTACCTCTCTGCCTGCTTGTGATCTCTGTCAAATAAATAGATAAAATATTTAAAAAATAATAAAAAATAAAAAGAAACAAGGAAGAAGAACCTTTATATGGTCCTCATTATTAATTATTTCCTCTTCAAAGTCCTTCAGTATTTACTAGCTAAACTTCATATTATATTTTGTCCTATTTTTCTACCTGCCACAGAAAATTTAACATTTGTTTATATCAGCATGTAGCACTATCATTCACAAAACTTTCTCATTCATTCCATCATGTTCAGCAAGACTTCACTGAGCTGTTAGTATATGATGAATAATGCACTCGCTGGCAGTGTGGACACAGCCATATATGTCGTCTTGGACAGAGAGACATAGACCCTTACAGTTGAGTGGAGGAAATAGACAACAATCTAATATCACACAAAAAGTATACAAGTGCAATGGTTCAAAGTACTGTGAGGTTCTCTGGAACTATACAGCATATGATCTAACCTATTGAGAATGTAAACTCAGTGTTTTCTGTATGTAGTGTGTCTCATGTCAACTAGTTTCTAAGAAAAAAGTATCTAAGTTTGTTTTAAAGAACTCATGAGGGACACCTGGGTGGCTTAGCCAGTTAAGTGTCTGCCTTCGGCCCAGGTCTCGATCCCAGGGTTCTGGGATCGAGTCCTGGGCTCCCTGCTCAGTGGGGAGCCTACTTTCCCTCTCCCTCTGCCTGCTGCTCCCCCTGCTTGTGCCTTCTCTCTCTCTCTGACAAGATAAATAAAATCTTTTAAAAAAGTATTATAAAAAAGACCTGATATTAAGATATTGTATCAGCCACAGCAACTTCTTTCAAGATATGTCTCCAAAGGCAAAGGAAACAAAAGCAAAAATGAACTTTTGGGACTTCATCAAGATCAAAAGCTTCTGCACAGCAAAGAAAACAGTCAACAAAACAAAGAGGCAACCCACAGAATGGGAGAAGATATTTGCAAATGACAGTAGAGACAAAAGGTTGATATCCAGGATCTATAAAGAACTTCTCAAACTCAACACACACAAAACATATAATCATGTCAAAAAATGGGCAGAAGATATGAACAGACACTTCTCCAATGAAGACATACAAATGGCTATCAGACACATGAAAAAATGTTCATCATCACTAGCCATCAGGGAGATTCAAATTAAAACCACATTGAGATACCACCTCACACTAGTTAGAATGGCCAAAATCAGCAAGACAGGAAACTATGTGTGTTGGAGAGGATGTGGAGAAAGGGGAACCCTCTTACACTGTTGGTGGGAATGCAAGTTGGTGCAGCCACTTTGGAGAACAGTGTGGAGATTCCTCAAGAAATTAAAAATAGAGCTTCCCTATGACCTTGCAATTGCACTACTGGGTATTTACCCCAAAGATACAGATGTAGTGAAAAGAAGGGCCATCTGTACCCCAATGTTTATAGCAGCAATGGCCACGGTCACCAAACTGTGGAAAGAACCAAGATGCCCTTCCACGGACGAATGAATAAGGAAGATGTGGTCCATATACACAATGGCGTATTATGCCTCCATCAGAAAGGATGAATACCCAACTTTTGTAGCAACATGGACGGGACTGGAAGAGATTATGCTGAGTGAAATAAGTCAAGCATAGAGAGTTAATTATCATATGGTTTCACTTATTTGTGGAGCATAACAAATAACACGGAGGACATGGGAAGATGGAGAGGAGAGGGAGTTGAGGGAAATTGGAAGGGGAGGTGAGCCATGAGAGACTATGGACTCTGAAAAACAACCTGAGGGTTTTGAAGGGGCGGGGGGTGGGAGGTTAGGGGAGCCTAGTGGTGGGTTTTAGGGAGGGCACGTATTGCATGGAGCACTGGGTGTCGTGCATAAACAATGAATACTGTTACACTGAAAAGAAATAAAAATAAATTTAAAAAAAAGATATTGTATTAGTAAGATATTAAGAACATGATATTAAGCATAGTTACAAATATATAGGTATACAGTATGTTAATGTACAGAGTTAATGTTTTATAAAACTGATCAGATATTACTGGTGATGACACATCAAAATGAACATTATGGGGTGCCTGGGTGGCTCAGTGGGTTAAGCCACTGCCTTCGGCTCAGGTCATGATCTCAGGGTCCTGGGATAGGGCCTGGCATCGGGCTCTCTGCTTGGCAGGGAGCCTACCACCCCCCCTCTCTCTGCCTGCCTCTCTGCCTACTTGTGATCTCTGTCTCTCTGTCAAATAAATAAATAAAATCTTTTAAAAAAAATGAACATTATATGGAGCATTCAGGTCTCAGACCAGCAGGTAAGATGTTTAGAATTTGCAACTCTGTCCTAACGATAACTAAAAAGCGAAACAAAGTAAAAATCAACAATTCTTCTCACATCCATAAGAGAAGTGAGGGCTTAGGTCCACCCACTGCCCCCAAATCAGAGAGATCGACAAATGAAAATAGAGAATTACAATTTACCAGAGCAGAAACCAACACGCAGAAAACTCTGGGACAAGTGTTAAGTACATCCTGTCCTGTTATCGAGGAAAAAGCAATGCAGGAAATACTAAAAAACCAAAACACACAGTTTGAATAGAGGCAGCGGGCATTAGAACCCCACTCAGATACGGCAGAGATGTTAGAATGATCAGATCATGAATCTAAAACTATCGCTAATATGCTCAGTGGTCCAGTGGACAAAATAGACAGCATGCAAAAATGGGCAATGAAGCAGAGAGATGAAAATGTTAAGAAAGAACCAAAAAGAAATGCTAGAAATAAAAAACACTGTAACAGACATGAAAGATCCCTTTGACTGAGTTCTTGGTAGATTAGACAAAACTGAGGGGAAAAAAAATCTTTGAGCTTGAGGATATCTCAATAGAAACTTCCAAAACTGAAAAGCAATGAGAACAAAGACTGAAAGAACAGAACAAAATATCCAAGAACTGTAGGAAAACTACAAAACATGTAACACACATGTAACTGGGAGTACCACAAGGAGAAGGGAGAGAAAATGGAAAAGAAATATCTGAAACAATGACTGAGAATTTCCCCCAAATTAATATCAGGCACCAAACCAAAAGCAAAAACCAAAACCACCTCGGCGTCTAAGTATCAAGTTGCAGAAAATTAAAGATAAAGAAAAAATTCTGAATGAAGTTAGGGGGGAAAAAACCCACCTTACTTATAGAGAAACAGGAGAATTATTACATCCTCTTTCTTCTTGAAACCATGCAAGAAGTGAATGGGGTGAAATTTTAAAGTGATAGGAGAAGCCTTTAACCTAGAATCCTGTACTCTGCAAAATTATACTTCAAAAGTGGAGGAGAAATGAAGACAACACTAATGGTCACGTGGACATGAAAAGAATATAAGAATACTGTGAGCAACACTTTGCCAAGAAATTTGATGACCTAGATGGAATGGACAAGTTTCTTGAAAGACATCTTCTGCTGAAACAGTGGAAGAAAGAGACAATATGTATAGGCCTCTATCTACTACATAAATTGGATCAGTAATTAATAACATCCCCAAAGAGAAAGCATTAGGCCTAGATGGGATTACTGGTGAATTCCATCAGACATTTAAGGAAGAAATTCTGCTGATTCTTAAGAAACTACTCTGGGGTCCCCTGGGTGGCTCAGTCGGTTAAGTGTCCAACTCTTGATCTCAACTCAGGTCTTGCCCTCAGGGTCATGAGTTCAAGCCTTGCATTGGGCTTCACTTAAAAAAAGAATGAAAAGGAAACTACTCTTTATGACACGATAACATAGGAAACATGTCACCATACATTTGTTCAAACCCATAGAATGTAGAACAGCCAAAGTGAATCTTAGGAAAGCTGTGGATATTGAGTGATAATGACACGTCAATATATGTTCATCATCTGTAGCAAATGTCCCGGCCTGGTAGGGGATGCTGACCATGGAGGAGGCTATGATGTGGTGGGGACATGAGGTATACGGGAACCCTCTGTGCCTCATGCTCAATTGCTATGAATCAGAAACTGCTCTATAATGAAGTTTATTAATAAGGAAAAATGAAAAAAATTACATGGTAGATCCCTGGTATTTGTGGATTTCATATTCATGATTCTAACTATGTCTTAGTACTTTGTCAACCTTTTGAGGCGATGTCTGATTCATATTTACTATGGAGATTGTAGGTAACAGCCAATTTCTTAGGGAGCAAACTTAGTTGACAATTAATATATATATTCCCAAATGGTGTTGTCATTACCCTCTCTCATCAAGTAGTCTAGGGTAAAACATACCATTTATTTGTGTAAGTCAGATGGCTGCTGTTGCTTTGGTGAGATCAACACCCCAACAGTTTTTCAGCAAGTTCTGTACTTGGTTATAAAATTTCAGGGTATAGATATCCCTCCCTTTCAAAAGTTCGAGTTATACCAGTTGGCTTTTATGGAAGACCTCCATTAGTAACGGCTTTTCTTAACTGAAAGAAATCTGAAGAGGATCTTTACTTTTATTTTTAAAAAGGTGAATAGCGAAAATAGCGTCAAGCATTTGCTTTGCAGCCAACATTTCAGTGGTAGGTCATGCCCAGAGCAGCAGCAGTGGTGCTGCCCAGCTCCTCCCCCAGAAAGCATCTCAGCATCAAGCCACTGTGGCTTTGAACTCTGTCTGTGAGCATCTGTGCTCTATCCCAGTCTGTTTTGTGCATCCTGTAGCAAAATGTGTCCTAAGGTGTCAGAAAATCCTAAGAGGTGATTTTTGGGGTCTGGGAACGCTAAAAGTGCTTTCCATGTAACTTAATGGTAATTACTTCTTCGCTTTATGCCATTTTGGCTTATGAAACTTTTCATAGGAACTCTCTACTTTCGGATAGTGGGGGAGACTTGTAATTTTACTGTGATTCCCAGCTTCTACCAATTGCTTTATGGTATTTTTTTTAAGATTTATTTATTCGTTTGAGAGAGAGAGGGGGCCCGAGAGGGGCAGGGGCAGAGGGAGAGAGAGGGACAGAAATAGACTCCCCACTGAGCACAGATCCTTACACTGGGCTCCGTCTCACCACCTTGAGTTCATGACCCTGAGATCATCACTGAGCCCAAACCAAGGGTCAGATGCCTAACCAACGGAGCCCCCAGGTGCCCCTACGTATTTCTTTTCCTCTGCTCTGAACATTTTAGCCTTCATCACCAAACTGAAATTGCCTAAAACACATATTCAAAGCTATTCTCTTTGCCCACCCCTTTCAACACAACCACTAACCCAGGACTTCTGTGCCTTCAACAAGTAATGACCATTGACAGGTAATGAATAAAACATTACATCGACCCTGGGGAGCCTGGGGGGCTCAGTGGGTTGAGCCTCTGCCTTTGGCTTGGGTCCTGGGATCGAGCCCCGCATCGCATGGGGCTCTCTGCTCAGCAGGGAGCCTGCTTCCCCCTCTCTCTCTCTCTGCCTGCCTCTCTGCCTACTTGTAATCTCTCTTTGTCAAATAAATAAATAAAATCTTTTTAAAAAATTACATCAACCAAATGGCAAATAACTTGGTGTTTCATATTAGAACTTAATATTATTAAATGACCTTTTGGTCATCCAGTCACTGAGTATTTCTCACAGATCACACTAGTTCATATAATGCCCTGACCTCTGGCCAATTTATTGGCTTCACTAAACTATCTCTCACCTCTTAGTTTTCTTCTTCGTGAATCTGGGCAATTGTTCTTAATCCTAAAACCAAACTCAGTTCTTGACCTACCTTTATGTATAAAAACTATCAAGGGTCCTAGCTGAACAAAGGAGCCATCCTTAGTCTAGAGACATTACTTTAACAAGATCTACTCTCTCCTTCTAGAAGGCGGTTGTGATTTTAAATAGTGACTTTTTTCTCCCTTACATTTGTGTGGGGGAGGGATCAAAGATTTCTGAAGAGAAAGCCAAATATCAGTGCTAGAGATGAAAGGAGAGGTTAGGCAAAAAGATCTCAAATAATTGTGGCTCTTAACCTGAATAGAGAAGTTTTATAATTAAGGAGTAAAATGTCAAATATTTTTGGCCGCTGAGATCGGTCACATTATGTCCATCATATGCTCTATACAGAAGAAAGAAAAAAGCAGTTTGTGAACTTGTTTCATAAAACGTTGGGTTCAGTACAAAAACTGACTTTAGTCTTATATAGAGTAAATCTTTCACAGTCTGCAGTGACCACTTACACTTTTCATTTATATGTTACCGTATTTTGTGATGAACTTTAGGTTATATTGAAATTTATAAGTTTTGTGATTCAAAATATCTTTGTATATATTCCTTATGAATGTCAAGGGTTTGTTGTAACATATTTCTTTATCCTCAAAAAATTATGTGAGTGGGGCGCCTGGGTGGCTCAGTGGGTTAAAGCCTCTGCCTTCGGCTCAGGTCATGATCCCAGGATCCTGGGATCGAGCCCCGCATCGGGCTCTCTGCTTGGCAGGAAGCCTGCTTCCTCCACTTTCTCTGCCTGCTTCTCTGCCTACTTGTGATCTGTCAAATAAATAAATTAAAAAAAATTATGTGACAACTGAGGTTTAATAGATTCACAACATTATTGACTGCTATTTGCCAAGCACCTTGATATAGTTAACATATTTTCCTGGAATCAGAAAATAGGTGTTGCAGTCCTACATTTACTACTTGCTTACTACTGCGACCCTTACAAAATTCTGTAATTCTTCTGGGTTCTGTTTTCTTAAAAGAATATAAATTTACAAAAATGAGAGCACTTTAAGCAGAGTTAATTACTGCCACTTACATAACTATCCCAACCCAGAGGAATTTCACTTGGACATAAAAGAAAGAAGGAACAGACCAAGCTTCTCTAATTTTTATAAAAAGTATAAAGTTTCATAATAGAAACTCTTTAAATACTTAAGTCGTAATGAATTTTTAAATATTTGAAATCATCTGGAACTTCTAGTTCTAATTTATAATAAGCTATACACAAACTAAGACATCATTTTTTTTTTTTTGTCTTTCAACTATTTGGCCCCATTATATAGTAGACATTAGTGAAAAAACAAGACCATGGAGTGAAAAGTGAATGAACTTTAGAGCCAAATAATTTCCCATTGCCTTTATGACCTTGGGAGAAAAACTTAAGGTTTTTTTGTGTGTGTGTCACTTCATATATTTGTGAAAGGATGACAATAACTACACCATAATGTTGCTGTGATGATTTTCTTAAGTTTCTTCATTGCCAGTTAAGTTCTCCTGTGGTGAGTTGAGTATTGTACTGATGTTAATTTTCTGGTTTCCGTACATGTACTATGATTGTACAAGGTGTTAACATTAAGAGAACCTGTGTGAAGGATATATGGGAACTCTTTATACAATTTTGAAAGTGTTCTGTGTCTAAAATTATTTCAAAATAATAAAGTTAAAAGGAAAAGGGAAGACATTTGGAGAACAATTGGAGAGCTCAGAATATAGAAGAGGCATTAAACGATATTAGGGAATTAGTGTTAATTTTTTTAAGTGATATGATATTTGGTTACATAAAAGAATGTCCTTACTTTTAGGATATGTGTGTGCTGAAATATTTAGGGCTTAAGAATAATAAATAAATTTTCAGTTTGTATTGAAATGGATCAGTAAAATACATAATGTATGTATATATATGCAATATGTACCTACACATATAATGTAGATACAGCAAACACAACAACTGGGAATAGGAATGCTTATTGTTTTAGTCTTAAGATATTTCTGCTGAAGGCTTAACTTAAGTAGATGCTTAACAGACTAAGCCACACATGTGCCCCTGAAGGCAGATGCTTAACCAACCGAGCCACCGAAGCTTTCCCTCCTACCTGCATCTTGAGTACTACTTTGATTCCTTGGTGATCAACTTATCAGGGCTTCATCAAGTCAACCATGTGGAGTTGGCTCAATTTAGAGCAATCCCATCACAGAGCATCTTGATTATTTCCTTAATGCTCATATTCCCAGTCAGTAATTTTTGTTGGATTCTGTCTATGCATGACTGGATTTAATCAGATTTATTACCTTGAGGAGTTTCATAATGGAATTCCCTAGAAGACAGATAAAAAATTTTTTTAAATAATTTTCAATTTATTGTTAAAGATCTCTAGTGATGGAATCTCCCATGACAAGTTGGCTTCACTCAGAAAGTTCATCGTTCTTTGAACTCTCTCTTACCTCTTCTCATTTTATCTTTGATGTAATAGGGGGAAAGAGACTTTTTTTCTTCTTGATGATAATTCAGACTATATGAGAGGACTGTTATTAAATCTTCCTTCTGTTCTCTTCTTTGTTTAAGAATCTCATTTCTTTAAAAATAACTAGTATTCCATACTCTGAAGATCAGATATCTTCTCTTGGACGTACCTTTTGGAAAGGCATTTTAACTGATGTAGGATTTGTGTCAAGAAAATAATTTGCTTTATTTTTCTAAAGATTCTGATTTCGAGAGCACTTTATGTAACTGTCATGACAATCTGGGAGATGTTACTTGGCGGCGACAGCTATTTTTTATGTGATTATTATTACCGTCCAGTTAAACATGTGTATCTTAAATGTTTATTATTCCACATTAAGCAATGCCATCATCAGAATAAATTGAGGATGGACAATGATGTTCATGATGGCCCAATGTAAAAAAAGGGAAAAGAAAAAAGACTCTAATTTCTTTCATCTTTGATGAAAGCTACTATTTTCCAGAACATTAATACATTTTATTGTAAATCTTTCTAGCAGCAACATGCTTTTTTTTCTTTTTTTTTTTTTTTTTGCCATTTACTGAATGTATGAATAGGCTTAATATGTTTTGTATGTGTCAAAAATCATCCTGAAATCCAATACGTTAGAGGTAAACAATATCCAATTAAGAACTTGGGTCAAATCCAAAGGCCCCCAACCCCTCCAAAAATCAAACGTCGTTACCTCTGCTAAACCCCCACTGAAGTCAGAGATTTGGGGCGCCTGGGTGGCTCAGTCGGTTAGGTGTCTGATTCTTGATTTCGGCTCAGGTCATCATGAGACTGAGCCCCACATAGGGAACCACATTGCCAGCAAGTGCATTATTCAGCACATACTAACAGCTCAGTGGAGTCTTACTGAACATGAGGGAATGAATGAGAAAGGAGGATGTGCTTAAGATTCTCTCTCCCTCTCCCTCGGTCCCTCCTGCCGCTCCACACACGCACGCGCTCGCTCTCTCTCAAATAAATAAATTTTTTTAAAAAGTCACAGATTTGCCTCAAGTCTTTCAAGTTGCTCAAGTGTTCTCACTTTGAATCATGGGCAAATAGTATAGTAAATAGAGAACTGCCTTAGAAATCAGAAAGCAGAGGACTGAGTTGCATCATTGCTTCTCATGCCTGGAACCTTTGGCATTCTGCGCAACTGGCACCTTCAGATTCCTCACCTGTGAAATGGAATTTCCGACGTTTGCTAAGCCTGCCTCACAATGGTATCTTGAATGTCAAATCTGAGGATCATTTTTTGATCGATGAAATGATATTGTAAAGTCAAATAAGCAACAAAATGACAAAACATGATTTATGAACATGGCTGCCTAGTATGTACATTAATCCACTTACATATATTTTAAGGCACTTTTTTGTGCAGTTGATTTGTGAGTTTTTGATTCAAATGGACATAAGTGGATTTCTCGTTAAGTTCTGCGGTCTACTTGAAGGAGTTTCTAAAGAGGATCACGCTACTGATATCTTCAAGGCACAAAAGCAAAAGAATTCATGTTCAGTAGAGGGTTACAATGGTTCATTTTTCTCATGATACCCCTTGAAAAAAATCAGCTGACTTGTCTAAAGAGACTACTTGTCTAGACAGACTACTTGGAGACTGCTCTATTATATATCTTGGCCTTCAAAATCAGAGATAGCAGAAACTACTACATATAGGAAATCTGTAGAGATAGCATATGTGTTTTAGGAACATTAGTAATTAATTCATTGTTAATGTGTTCAAACATGTCTGAAAATAATCTCAGTCACTGCCAAACCACAACGTTCCACAACTATCATCTGGAATGATATAATTCACAATAATATAGCTTGATAGAGATAAAGTAGACCATATTATAAATTTCATTTTCCTAAATGTCAGAATGTATAGTAGTTTCCATGAAATACTTCTTTGTAGCCTACTCATCCCAACAACAATTTATTTCTAACTCTTGCATCTTGTTACAAATGACTTGTTACCATACGGCTCCAGGATTCTTTGAGAAAATGTTGTTCATATTCATTAAATGAAAATAATGTTCTCACAGACTGTTATTACAGTTAAAGTACTTTTCAATAAGTTTATGCATTTGATTTCATAAGAATGTGTCCTTGGAATTACTTTAGTTTTAATTAGATCAGAAGCAAAACACAGTGAGCTTTGCTAGTCAAGTTTTACATCTGGGGAGAGAAAACTGATGAATTCTAAGCTGCCAATAACGTTAAAAATGAATATCGCCCCCCAAAAATGAATATAGCCCAATTATGATAACATCCGGTCCAAGTTTTAGCTCACTGAAGAAACATGGAAGGAAATGGTATATTTTAAACATTTGGGCAGTAGATAAAGGAAAATCTCGTCTAAGGTCAACTGTGAGAAGATGGCATCCAGGGTCCCCTCTAATCATAAAGAATTGTGACCTCAAATTAGTCAAGTTTTGCTCATTACCACCCATCTGAGTATAGACTTGTTTTATTCTTGAGAACTCCCCCCACATCTCCCTGAGGCTTTAGCTGACAGCTTTAAGTTGAAGAAGGAAGGGAAAAGATCAGCTGAATGTCATCATTACGCTAAATTCATGAAAAACAACAACTAATTTCAAGGTGTATGCAGCCAAGAGATCCGAAACTAATTAATACCTGGAACCTTTACAGAAAATTCATGTGGGAAACATGAATACGCCAGAAGTCCATACCATACAAAGGTACAATGGAAGCTACAGCCAATGGTCTTAAGTCCCCATTGGCCGACACTTTCTCCTAAAGATACATAGAGGGAGGGGCCTGACTTCCTTAGAAATGACACATGGTTGAAAGATCAATTTTGTACATATTTCATTGTGTTGTATACAAATAAAAAAAATTGCATTTCAGGGCTGGCTAAAAACTGCTATAGATTATGTGGTAGAAAGAATCCTACATTGGCCCCTAGTTTTTCCCTTTCTTTGGTATATACGTTTCTTCTTCTTCTTCTTCTTCTTCTTCTTTTTTTTTTTTTAATTGTGTTATGTTAGTCACCATACAATACATCCTGAGTTTTGGATGATTCACTGGAATCTTGGGACATAATACCCAGTGCTCCATGCAAAACATGCCCTCCTTAATACCCCCCACCAGGCTCACCTTCTTTCAGTGATTCCATCAAACACTAAAAAGTTAAGGGAATAAGGAAATTCAAAAAGTGAGAGGGCGCATAACAAAGAACTGTAAGTAGTCTCTAGCTGCTGAGAGTAACCCCCAGCCAACATCCAGCAAGGGAATGTGAGAGCCTCAGTCCTACAAGAGGCTGAGTTCTTCTTAGCAACACGAATGAGCCTGGAGTGGATTCTCCCCAGAATCTCCACGTAAGAGTCTGGCCCGGGATGACACCTTAAGTGTGAAATCTGGAGCAGAGGACCCAGTCAACCCTCCTGTACTTGCAAGCCCTAGAACTGTGAGATAATCATTTATTTATATATTGTATCAAGCCAAGTCAGCGATAATTTCTTAGGCAGCAACAGAAAACTAATATAAATAGTCATACGTGTTATTTGAAATTATGTGCATGACGCACAGTATAATGTAATATCTTATTACTTATGCAAGAATATTAAGGGTGGTGATAGTGGTTGTGGTTGTTGCTTTTGGTGTAGGTGTGATGGCTGAGGTATGTTGATGGTGAGGTATCTCATTAGACAAGGAGACCATACACTCTCATTCATCCATTGTTTTTGTCTGTGTATTATAACCTAGAATTATCAAACTATATGGAGCCCAAGCATAGATGTTCTTAGAGCCTTCCATTGTTGTTATATATCAAACACCTTTTTTTTTTCATTTCTTTTCGGCGTAACAGAATTCATTGTTTATGCACCACACCCAGTGCTCCATGCAATAATTGCTCTCCATAATACCTACCACCAGGCTCCCCCAACCTCCCACCCCCTGTCCCTTCAAAACCCTCAGGTTGTTTTTCAGAGTCCATAGTCTCTCATGGTTCATCTCCCCCCCCAATTTCCCTCCACTCCCTTCTCCTCTCCATCTCCCCATGTCCTCCATGTTATTTGTTATGCTCCGCAAATAAGTGAAACCATATGATAATTGACTCTCTCTGCTTGACTTATTTCACTCAGCATAATCTCTTCCAGTCCCGTCCATGTTGCTACAAAAGTTGGGTATTCATCCTTTCCGATGGAGACCCAATACTCC